>JBBPNA010000302.1:0-31247 GCA_038090555.1 Boletus subcaerulescens | reverse complement strand
CTCGGCGTTCATTGTCCCTCAGGACGTCCAAGATCGAAAACATGAACTCTTTCGACTCGGGCAAGGACCTGTCTTGGATCGGGAACTGGTGGTACTCGATCTCTGAGACGGGAATGTCGTGTGCATGAGCGAGGTCAGGGAGGTGAGTTGCGTGTGGGGAGAGTTCACCGGACTCGGTTTGCAGAAATGTGTACTACATGAATGGTAGTACTAGCAGGGACGCTGAGCAGGAGGGGCCTATCGGGATGGTGACTTTGTGACGGTGACTGTAACCGTGTGTCACGATTAGGGGTCTCAATCATCATACACACTATCATCATGAGCGGCATCAAACCAATAGATAAAGATGACTTTACAGCTGAAGAACATCAAAAACTAGATACCAAACTCCAACTATGGAAGAACTTCGACCATGAAGGATCTGTCGAGGAACTTGGGCCCCTCCTGCTGTACAGAGTAGTTACCCAACTAGGGGATCGTGCCCGTACAACGTCATTCGATGAATGTGAGACGCTGGTAAAGGAGAGCCCTAGCTTGCGGGACCTGCTCAAGGAATGCTTAAAGGATGGAAGCTTTAGTTCATTGAGACGTCTTGGTAAGTGTACTCTGACTCAGAGTTCTATGCATGTTTATAACTTGAACTGATCTCATGTTATAGAATTCCTTCGAAAAGGTGAATATTTATCTATTTGTTTCTCAGCATAACTATAACAATGAACCAGCAGGAGAGACTGGATCATCCTCTAATATCAAGGCTTCGCCAACTGTTAGTGGTAAGTGCCAGCGGTGACCGGCGGACATTGATGCTAATGCCCAACTTAATCCTGGTCTTGCTCTGTGTTTCTGTTAGAGGGTAGGTCATTTCATGACTTCATGCTCCCTCCATCCCTCATTGCTATACTGATCTGGATTCTTTTACGTAGCTGTCAAACTAGCATGGACTCGTGAATACCTTGGAGAGCATCCCATGATCATGTTGGGAAATATAAACGACATGAAACGCTCTGATGGCTATGCGAATTCGATTGCATTTGTCCAGAGTTCTGGCACTGGCAAATCTCGTATGGTAGATGAGATGGCCAAGTACGTTTTCACCATCCCATTCAACCTTCGTAATCCAGAAGAAACATTGTGTAAGTCCAGTGTTTCTGTATACCATCAGTGCATCATGGTACTGATCACTGCTATCATTAGATGAGGGGGCATATCCACCAGAAGACACCGCCATTTGGAGTTATCTTTGTGATTCAAACTTGGATGGTGTGGATGAGGGAGAGAAGCGCACCACTCTATTCTTCCAGGAGCTGTTTTCTAGGATCACAATTGAGGTCAAGAATGTTTTCTCTTCCTCTCAGATCTGTCTCACCAAGAAATTATCTCCTGATGAACTTGCACTGAAGTGGCGGAACCATCTTTCTGAGGACAATGGTGAACATAGAAAAAGGTTATATGAGAGTACTGTACAGGGATGCAAAGAGGTCAGTCTAACGTGTCAATTTTGCTCTCAGAATGTCCATGATCATTTCTCTAGTCTACTCAATCTCGACCTGCCAGTGGGCTGATGGAATGTGTTGCTAAGCTACTTTCAACCCTCACTGAATATTGCTCCTTCGAAGCAAATGGGGTCAAGATCATGCTATACTTTGATGAAGCTCACGAGCTAGGCAAAAAAAACATTTCTGGACAAACGAAAGAGCCCACATGTCCTGCAAAAACTCGATATGATATTGTGTGGTCAACACTACACAAATTCAAGAGTGCTTCTGTCTTTACAGTTTTCCTTTCCACCCATTCCTCCCTAGCCCTTCTGGCCCCATCTGCTGATGTGGCTCGATCAAGTCGGCAGAAAAACCCGGAAATACTTTGGGGTCCCATCACGGAAACACCATTCGACTGCCATCCATCCTTTCCAATTAGACCTGGAGAGTATATGTTGAAGACGCTTGCAGAGCCTGAGTTTCTGATGAGGTTTGGAAGACCACTGTATATGATACCATTTGTTTGGGTGTCTATTGGCTAACATGGTGCTATAGATTCTGGGCTATGGTCAGCGACAAGAAGAATGAAAACAACGACGACCTCCTCAAAAATGTGATGGAACTGGCACGAAAGAAACTTCTATTCAATAATGCCATCGATGATCTACCCGACAATCACCACCTCATTGCAAAGACTGCAATTCTAGATGTCTTGATTGCTATCGACTACGAGCCTGCACGACAAGCGACACACGACCACGAAATGAACTTGGTGGAGAGCCATATGCGGATTGCTTTCTCAGTTCCGGGTCATCGTTTATACATACGATCTGGATATCCCTCAGAACCATACCTTGCTGAAGCAGCGGCTCGTCAGATGCACCATTACATGAAGCGGGACAAGCTATTTAGCATGGCCAAACTCCTATCACAGATACTCGATGGTGGACTACTTGATCTCGGTCAGAAGGGTGAGGTTGTTGCTCGTCAACTTCTCTTGAAGGCGTACATGGATGCAGTCATTACCGAGCAAAATAAAACAGCAACCCCAAATTTTAGCACGGGTTGTAGTTTTCTAGGATTCTTGGACGCCCTTTTCCCCCATGACTATCAGGACAAGATCCTTGGTTGCACGCCAGATACCAAAAGTGGGCCCGCTCGCACTCTCGAAGATGCATTTCGAGGTGCATTTGTTCGCTTCACACATTTCGTCAGGGCAGCTGATAGCTCGACTATTTCTGCGAGGGGCATGTTGATGGCTTTCTTGAGGGGATGCGCAATCGTAGGCCATATCACACAGCATAGCATTGACATAGCAATCCCGATCCTACTTGACGCGAAGAATAAAATCCAAGAGGCAGCAATGACTGCACTTCTCGTGCAGGTGAAGCGCCGACATCAAGCAGGCAGCGTCAATGCGTATCTCATTGATGCCAACAAACTCGATTTCTTCTGCGACAGTCCTGGTGACAGCGATCATCTACGGCCATATGTGACCCTTGTCACAGAACTTGGTGTCAGCACTCCTCCCTCCTCAATGTCTAGTAACGTGAACACCAGCGAAAACAGAACACGTTCCTCAGCGCGTCTCGCATCCATGTTGCCTCAAGAACACCCAAGATATACGATTCGAACGTATGGATGCAGCAATGAAAGCTGGAAAGTGATTCGACCCGACGAGAATGACTTTTACACCAGTATCTTGTCCACCGACAATCTGTTGGCAGACCATCCAAGACAAAACGAACGCACTCTTCAGCTTGTCCGACAGTTATTACCATTCTGGTATGGGGACCCAAGATGGTTTGCAGATAGCCGGTCTAAATACGTTGTTCGGCCACTCGCACCGGTGGAGGTTGGCCAGAGAGAGGCAGTATTGGAAGGGCCACCAACCCTGCCAGCACCGCTGCCGAACACGGAGCGATCACCTGTCAAGCGCAATCTCAAGCATTCGTCTGGGAAGCGCAAGGAGATGGAAGGGGAGGGAAGGATGGGGATGGGCAAAGGCGCTGACGATGGTGATGGTGATGGGGTGGGGCAGCAGCAGAAGAGGCAGAGGGTAGTGAGCGGGAGGGGCAAGGAGAAGCATGGCTAGTAAGGTTTTGCGACCGGCATCACGAAAGTGTACAGATTAGTAGGAGTCAGAAGGTTCCGTTGAAACCCTTTGATGATCTACCTGCCCGGAAACTTGAGTTAAATGAGTAGGTGATGCCATCACGACGTTCAGAACGTTCAAGTTGGAGGCCCTGAAGGTTTCAGTCGCCTAATAGACAATGCTTTCCTTATGTGCAGAGTTGACGCGCGAACAATGGAGAGGCCGATACTAAATTGTCAATAAGTACTGAAGGGTAACGTGTATACTGTGGCCTGGCTGATTCTGATTCTGCAGAATCCTCTTGATCCCATCTGATATGATATGCCATGATGTGATCCTATTACTTACTATGCAGCATGGGAGAGTGCGCGCGAGGACACCGCCTAACTCGTCCACGGTTTCTCACCGTGATTCGATGCATGATGCGGTGCGATCTGTGTGAATGAAAAGTGATTGTTATCATGGCCAAGTTGATATGGAAGGAAGGGGACAACAGGCTCCGAGTTAACAAGTAGCAGAAGACGTGCCTTCGTATTATTCAGTCATGCCATGGTAGGCGAGGCTTCGAACCTTTGTTGCCCCCAGACTGGCAGACTGCACAGATGGGTTCGGAGCGTTGACGGGTGCACCCGGAAGAACAAGGACACGAAAACAAGAATGAAAGGCAATCCCTTGCCACCCCAAATGAAATTGAAAGTGCGTATTGTATGTTACAAAGCGCGGGTATCGTATCCAGATCCAGACAGGAATAAAAGGTATCTAAGCCTTAGTCCCAAGTTGCCAACTATCGCAATATTAGGGATACATATCAAGTCCCCTACCCATCGCATATGATGTGAATGGTGTCCCAAGTCCGGCCAATAAGATGCGTGTGTACATTGTGATGCACTCATGGCGTGCCTTTTATCGTGTGAGGGCTGATTAGTGCAGCGATGTTATAACCTGTGGATGCACCCATCGTGAGTCATTATTGCGACCACCAACGAGGGTAAACTTACCACAAACAAACGGAACATTTAAACAACGGAGGAAGAGCCTTCCCCCGCGTTTATGCGAGCACGAGCCTTGGCGGCTCAAAGTTCTTGACGAACTGGCACTGAGGGCCCGTCTCTGGACTGTGCGGGTACCGCTTGCATTTCTCGACCGTCTTCCAGAGGGTGGCGATGATCCGCAACGCATCCTCGCCGCTCTTGGCCAATGCCGACTCGACGAGCCAGCACCCGATGACCATACCCGTCCGGCCGATCCCGCCGCGGCAATGTACCGCAGTCACCCGACCTCGGCGTTCATTGTCTCTCAGAACGTCCAAGATCGCAAACATGAACTCTTTCGACTCGGGCAAGGACCTGTCTTGGATCGGGAACTGATGGTACTCGATCTCGGAGACGGGAATGTCGTGTGCATGAGCGAGGTCGGGGAGGTGAGTTGCGTATGGGGAGAGTTCACCGGACTCGGTGAGGTCGATAAAGGTGCGGACGCCTGCGGCGAGGATGTTGTCGAGTTTCTGGGAGGTGGATTCGAATGGGGACCAGGGGTATTCACAGGCGAGGAGTTGGGGGGTTGCCCAGTACGAGTTTGGGATGGGACGTGGAAGGGAAGCACGACGCTGAGGACGACGAGCAGGCTCGCAGTGGTTAATGGTGAAGGCAGTGGGGATGTTCAAGGAGTAAGACATTTTGTTTTGATTGCGGGAGTCGAGGAGGAGGAGGACGCGGTATTTAAGTGATTTCGAGTCCGGGGATCAAGGAACCACGTGTTGTGTACATCCATGTTTGCGGCATGGAACCAAGGCAGTACTACCACACTCGGAACTGCCCCAGTTTTGCGGCACAAGTCTCTCACCGCACAGCTATTCGGCTGGTGGATTATTAACTCAACGTGTTGCTCAGGCTTACCGATGAGTCCGACTTCGCTTGGTAACTTTGCATTTTTTTTTCAAATTTTTCTATCCTTTCAGCTTGGAGCTAGACTGAACTAGACCGTCGATGCCATTTGATGATCGATCACACCGTTATGCCAGGGTGCTGCACGAGCGAAATGATGAATCTCGAGGCATCAACGCCGGTCGGCAGTACACTTTGAAAAAGGTTGAGTTTACTCCACCAACGAGGCCAAGTTGGGTGGTCCTAAATTGTCCAAGTCTTCCTTTCCCCAGGGCCCGTATAATTATACAGCTTTTGGAAATCATTCATTCTCGACGTCTCGGCCTCCGGATCCGGTGGATTGTCCAGCTGCCATTCTCTGTCCTGACATTACGCCGCCCTTTTTATTCGGCCCTATCGGGCGTCTATCCGATGATCGTCGCATCCTGAAAGCGTATATTTACCAGGCCTCGAGGCCCTTCACAGCACTTTTCTCCCCCGTACCTCCCCGCAGCTGTTCTTCTCCGCTGTCCACCCACGATCGGAACTTGAGTCAGAAAAAACTAAATGGCGTCCACCCAGACCCTCTCAGAGCCACCTTATCCCCGAGCATGGTGGAAATCCGCCATCGTTTACCAGATATACCCCGCCTCCTTTTGCGACTCCAACGGCGATGGAATAGGCGATCTCAACGGCATTCACGCCAAGTTGGATTATCTCAAAGACCTTGGCGTAGACGTGGTTTGGCTCTCCCCCATTTATCGATCCCCACAGGCGGATATGGGATACGATATGTGTGTAGTTAAGTCGGCTCAGCCCTCGTTATGCTAATCATAGTCACATCTCGTTTTATCTCTCGTTCCGTCTCTGGGGTTCATGCTCTTCGGATCTTATCCTTATCACTCTCACAGCGCGGACTACCGTGACATCGATCCGAGATATGGTACCCTGGCAGACTGGGACAAGTTACTCCAGGGCGTCCATCAACGTGGTATGAAGCTCATGTATGTGATTCCCATCGATATGTCTCATCGAGATCTTCAAATTGAATTCCCTCGCCTGATGTCCCTTGTTTTTCCCACAGGATGGACCTCGTCGTAAACCACACGTCCGATGAGGTGCATCACTTTTTCGGTGCCAACTTTGGCACCGCCTGGGAACCGCGATGGTGAACTGACGGTCGTTTCGGATCTATACAGCACGCGTGGTTTCAACAATCCAAGTCTTCCAAGGACGATCCCAAACGCGATTGGTATATATGGCGTCCCCCAAAATACGTCGACGGTGAACGTCTTCCGCCTAACAACTGGAAGTCTGTCTTTCAAGGTGAGTCTCCACTCAATCGGACGATTAACACTGACACTATTCCGCTTCTACGTCGAATCTTCCTCGGACCTCTTCACCTAATAAACACGCAGGTTCGGCATGGGAATTTAACCCAGGGACAGAGGAATACTATCTCCACCTCTATGTCCGCAAACAGCCTGATCTGAATTGGGACAATTCAGTCGTCCGTGATGCCGTTTGGGATGTGATGCGATTCTGGATCGATAGAGGATGTGATGGATTTCGGGCAAGTGTTTCTTTCCCGTCGATGGTACACCGCGGCTAAGAGCCGAACGATGCCCTGGGTATCTAGATGGATGTGATTAACATCATCTCCAAGACACCCGGTCTACCAGACGCACCGGTCGTGGACGACACCCAGTATTACCAACCTGCGAGCATGTATTTCGCCAACGGGTAAGTGAATCTACGCCACATCGTGCCGTGTTGAATGTCACTGTTCTCCTCGGAGAAGGAGGCAAAAACCACGCAGTACTAAATAACACGACTTTTTTTTTTAGTCCACGCGTGCACGAGTATATTCAACAAATGTATAGACAAGTCTTGTCGCGTACGTCTCCTTTTATCTCAATCTAATCACCTGATTCATCTTACGAGGCTGTGCGTGCTGTGTTTGGCCCATGCCGTTTCTTGCTCCACTTATTGCAATGTGGTCCCTGCAGAGCACGACCTGATCACGGTAGGCGAGACGCCCTTTACACACGATGCATCTGTGCTTGCTGCGTACGTCCTTCCACGAAACAAGCAACTCGACATGGTCTTTAACTTTGAACTGATGGATTTGGATTCACCGCCCGAGTCGCCCCTGATGAAAAAGGCGTGGCAGTTGTCGGAGCTCAAGGCGGTCGTGGGACGGTGGCAGACGTATAAGCGAGACGAGGGGTTCTGGAATGCGTGAGTGGTGGATTCCTCTTTTTTTATAGCGCTGCGTTGCGTTGCTGGGCTCGCTCTCCTATACCCTTTGACTCTCGAGTTGGGAGTGGGTGGAGGAGGTTCGGGGTGATACTCCTAACCTGCGCGGGACCTCGATTGATGGGTCTCTTGGGTTACCGTTCCGCGTGGAACGTTGGAATTGAGTATTGGCAACAGCGAGGTATCTGCGAGGCAGCACAGACAAGTGCGTTTGCATGTTCGGTGTCTGTCTCACCGTTCATTGTTCAGTATTCACTATGGGCTCCTTGCCGCTTGTCGTCCGTGTTCGTGTTCACCATAGACGAGCTTGAACGCAAGGCGTCGATGAATGCGTTGGTTGCGCTCGTCCATGTCAATGGGATAGATGGGCTATGGTTCGAAGCTTGACATGGGCAAGCCGAAGGAAGAAGCATCACCGTTTTCGTGACAGTCGAGTTTGTATCATGGCCCCCATGTCTTGTCCCTGTGTTGGTGTATGGTCATGCTATGGGCGTGGGTCGCTGAGTGTGCTCACCATCGTGTATACCGTCCCTATTCCACGTCTCCCTCACTGACTCGAACTCAACTCGCCCTCCAGGGTTTTCATTGAAAACCACGACCACGCACGGTCCGTCTCTCGTTTTGGGAATGATTCCCCAGCGTGGCGGGCCATCTCGGCGAAGATGCTGGCTGTGCTCGAGGTGACACAGACGGGGACGTTGTACGTATATCAAGGACAGGAACTTGGGATGAAGAACTTTCCGAGGACGTGGGGGATCGAGGCGTATGAGGATGTGGCGTCCAAGAATTATTGGCAGTTGTGCGTGGTGGCGTTGGTTTACCCTTGTCGTGTTTCTGACGCGCTGGACGTAGGATCAAGGAACAGAGGCAAAAGGAACAAGGCAAGGAGGACGTCGACATGGAAGACGTGTTGGATAGTTTTCAGCACAAAGCCCGAGACCACGCTCGGATTCCCATGCAGGCAAGTACAACTTATATCCATCGTCGTGTCGTCACTCTGTGCTCTCTGTTGGGTCTCACCCACCTCGTGTGTCTAAAGCCTTGATGATGATGATGATAGCACTGGTACGCGTATCATGGTCTTGGGGAACGCGTTTCTGCACTGCCAGCCCCGTCGCGTTTTCACGAATGACATTCTTTTCCACCTTGTCGTCTTCCAACCCTTGGATTTCGTTTTCCATCTCGCCCATGCACCACATCTAACGACTCGGATGCATCACAGTGGGACGCCTCCCCCAACGCTGGGTTTACGACAGGTACACCCTGGATGCGCGCCTTTGAAGATGACGCGCGCGCAGGATGGAACGCCGCCGACCAATCACAAGTGCCACGATCGGAGGAAGCACACGATCACGATCCAGAGAGCGTCCTCGCATTTTGGAAACGCGCCATTGCGGTACGCAAGGCACACGAGGTCTTGGTACGTCCTTTGCGTTCGATACGATACGATACGCGCGGCATTCGGTATCCGGCATCCGCACTCACTCACCCGGACCGCTGACACACAGACATATGGCGATTTCGAGATGCGGCTCGAGGCGGATGAGAGAGTGATGGCGTACGTTCGGACGTTGGGTCGTGCGCGGGCGTACGTCGTACTCAATTTCACGGCGGACGTGGTGGAGGTACCGATCGACGAACTTGAAGGATGGGGGTTGTTGCCCCTCGCTGCCAGTGCTGCTGACGGCGATGTGGAGGGTGAGGGACTCGAGCTGGTATTATGCAACTACCCCAACGCCGACGAGGCCACAACCCCGGGCTCGGGCAAGACATCACGCGTACGATGGATCATGAGAGGGTACGAAGCGAGGGTGTACCTTCAGACGAGCAAACCACTCAGTAATTGACGGATCATGGTATGGTTTTTTTTTTTTTTTTTTTTTTGGATCGTCGTCCTACAAACTTATCCCCAAATATCCACCATCACTGCATTCTCTCTCTTTCCTGAATCCGAATCTGTCAGTCCGAGGTCGTAGATTTAGATTTGATGTCACACTTGCCCCCGTCACTCAGCCATCACGCGTGTTTTTATTAACTTGATGAGTTCAATGGGCCGGGCTGCACAGCTCCGAGGGGATTGATTCCAACTTAAATTGTCTTCGCACTGGGTGGAATCTAGACTGGACCGGCGTCGACTCAAGTCTGGGCCATCAACGGAGTCACGGTCAAATGCAGGGTTCAGTCGAGTTGATCAAGCTTAATGATGAAAACGAAAACGCGCGCGACGCTGAGCGATGCCGCGGCCAATGGTGACCAGAACAACCCCTATGTGATCATTTGATCCATGGAGTGTCTGATTCATGATCAATAGCTGATGCACAGTACTTGATGGCAAATAAACAGATGTGATGCTCCCCTCAAGAGCGGCCTCGGTTTGATACATACTTTTGAACACATTTTTTTCGTTATGACAATACTAGAAGCAAAGCCAACACTTTATACTAGGACCACACAATCACAACCAAAAAGAAAACGAGGAAAGAAATGTAAACCCTTATATGATGTACTATACGATACGATGCGCCTTGGTACGTACATACAGATGAACGAGCACAACCTCTCAGAGGTCCAAGTACATACGTATCGTATTGAAATGACATGACGCACGACGCGTGTCCCAGACACACCAGTGCGAGAATGGCAAGTAAAATGTGAGTGAGAAACATGTCAACGGTACGGTGACACGTACACCGACGTGCAAGGCAACGAGACGCACAGCTGAGCTGGTCAGTGGCCTGCCTGGGCCACATACAAACGACGGCACGCCTCGAGGCGTTGTCTATGAGAAACTAAGAGAAAAAAGAGGACCCGGGAGAAAGAGACGACTTGGCGACGATGACTAGTAACTCATCCGGTTGCGGCGATGACGACGGCGAGGGAGAGCTGTGGGAGACGGAGTGGGCGTGCTCGGTTCGCTGCAGGGATCTTCGGTGGGAGTTGTCGATGGCATGGACGATGGCGCGGACATGGGCGGGGGCGTGGTAGCCGGGTTGGTCGGCGCAGAGCCAGATGCGGTAAGCGAGGTAGGGCGGGGACGACAACTCCGACGAACGGTCGGCGACACCGATGGGGAGGACATAGGTGATGTTGGTGGGGGTGTCGTCATCGACGTGGGTGGAGGCGAAGGCATTGAGGCCGTTGTGGTAGGCTCATCACACCCTGGGTCGGAGGTGGGTGTCGGCGTCGACGGAGGTGACGACGGGGAACTAGCAGCTGGAGACGTGGGCATCGAGGACATTGTCGTAGGGTCATCGCACCCTGGGTCAGAGGTGGGCGTCGACGTGGGAGGTGGAGGGTTAGCTGGAGGAGACGTGGGCATCGAGGGCGTTGTCGTAGGCTCATCGCACCCTGGGTCAGAGGTGGGCGTCGACGAGGGTGGAGGTGGAGGGTTAGCAGGTGGAGACGTGGGCATCGAGGACGGCATCGTCGATCCTGACTCGGTGGTGGGCATCGGCGTCGACGGGGGTGGTGGGGAGTTAGTAGGAGGAGACGTGGGCGTCGAGGAGGGCGTCGACGGAGGTGGGGGGTTAGCAGGAGGAGACGTAGGCATCGAGGACGGTGTCGTCGACCCGGGCTCGTCACACCCCGTGTCGGTGGTCGGCGTCGGCGTCGACGAGGGTGGAGGTGGGGAGTCAGTAGGAGATGTAGGCGTCAAGGACGGTGCCAGCTCATCACACCCTGTGTCGGTGCTCGTGCTACTAGGTGTTGGCATCGACATAGGCATAGGTGTCGTCGTTTCGGGCCCGTCGCCGCAGTCATTGGTAGTTGTAGGCGAGGCAGTGGGGTAAGGCATAGATCCAGGTTGGGAAGACATCTTGGAAGGGGTGGGCGTTGCCGGCGGTGACATAGATCCAGGAGCAGAAGGTCCCATGCTATGACTGCCTGACGGCATGGGCATAGAGCTTGCCGGGGGCGAGCCACCCGAGGTACTATTCGTCACGAGTTGCGCGGCATCAGCACAGAACGCGACCAACAAGTTAGCCTATGAGGAACATGCGTCAGGTGCGACCGATCTGGATGGATAGGCATCAACCCACGTCGGTGTCTTGACAAGCGACCTGCACAAAGTTGTCATTAGGGGCGAAAAAGGCAGCATCGGTGCAGCTGGGATTCGAACCTTTATGTTGTGGTCAATGAAGGTAGGCTTAGAGAAGAGAAAAGAATGACGTACACAATTTTCCCTTGCCATCACATTGTGGGGCGTCATAATATCTACAGAGGACATGAACACACAAAGGACATGTGAGCTTGATGAGGATCAAACGCACGCAAACGAGGTTTCGACGCTGTACTTGTGGCTGTCCAATCCAATACCTTGTCAGTTGCTTAGTCAGCAAACTGGTATGTGATGTGGGCTTACGGGGGAATCAAGGAAATGTCCGTGCTCGAGCCACATCCAGAACAGGTCGGGTTGATGAGCGTCATCTCCAAAAGGGTACAGTTTTCGCCGTTGAGGTTACAACCACCTAATAGTCAAGAGAATTACGATTTCGAACAGGGGTGGCAGGACACAGTGTGACCATACCTGTCTGAAGGTAGCTGAACAAGGTGTAAAAAGAATAAATCTGAGCAACATGCTTCGAATGTTGGACGTCGACTTACGCAATTCCAGAAAAGGGACCATTGCTCGTGTACGTGTCACCAGTGAGCACGTTCTTTCCATTGTACATGAGCGTAGGCTAGAAAGCAGAGTGAGATACCGCCGAGAGTGGGGAAGGCGACGAATGCACCGTTCCATATCCACATCTAGTTGACTGGTTAGAAAACCGTCGAGGAAGTCAACACGAAGCAACTGACTGGTTTACGAATTTGATAAGGTGGGTCTCGGCATTGGCTCGTAGAGCTAGAAGGAGAGGGACGGCCACTTGGGCCAGTAAACGAGAGGAAAGCATGAGAAGGGAGGGAAGTCAAAGGAAGGAGGCGAGCCCAGCGCAGACGGGTAATAAACGGGAAGAAAATGCAAACCAAGACAAGGCAGCTCTTTATGCGCATCGCACTGCAGAGCTTCCATTTCGAGTTCGGATCTATCCTGCTCTCAATTGCCGCACATGTCCCTTGCAACGGTGATTTAAACCTGCCAGTACAAGATACATTTCCGTCGGTCGCACGCACTTGTCGCAACGTACAGAACCTGATTCGCCGTACGGTCGACGTGAATCTGAAACTTGCGGGTCCGGGTCGGAGAGGTGGAAAAAGCAAAGCTCTTTTGGCTTACATCATCATTCTACCTTGACAGTGGTCACACTACAAGCCTATTAATATTATAATACTTATGCGAGCATTGACCCTCGTCCCATGTGGTCTATGGTCGTCGTGTGAACGTGAACTTGATCTCGTCGCCATGGCGCGACTCTGTAGACGTTTATTGTGATCGAGGAAGCACGAACAATGGCATGGGAAATGCAAGGATAAAAGCGAACCTACTATCCGGGTCACTTGAATGGTAAAAACTACAATATGATGATCATGAGAAGATGGAGAGAGACATCTTGTACATACGACACCAGGTCATAAAGGGAACAAAAAGTCTTTGTCAGACGACAGATTATATAAAGAGGTTCGGACAACCGACGGACAAGGAAGTGTACGCCGCTCAAAAGAAAGCCGTCACACCCCGACGTCACGGGAACCCATGTCCGCTTCCCCGTCCTCTCCCTCATCTTCCTCCACATCGTCATCGTCATCGATATCAAGAAAGATGCGGAGGCGAGAAGGAAGTGAACACGACGAAAGAACAAGGCCCGCTGCCACAGAATCAATATCCTTGAGGGTCAACATCTCAAGCCGGTCACACGCATCCAGCGCTGAACAGATAGCCGAAAGCGGTGTCGGGTCGATACGATCCAAACAGAGCGACGTCATAGCGCACAAGGGACCAAAGAGACCGCGGATCGACGCAGCATCTGCATAGACACCCCGCAGCGAGAGCTCACAAAGACCAGACAGCGGGATACACGGCGGGATCTCCGTGGGTGCGCTCATCTCCACGAGGTGATTAAAGAGTGCTGAGCTATCCTGGCGCTCACACAGTTGGATTGCGAACGCGACGTCTTGAACGGCAAGGACGCGGAGTTTAGGCAAGGCGAACAGTGACAGCAGGTCGATGGAATATGTCACGTCGACGAACCCGAACTCGAGCTCCTCCAGCTTTGGTAGCTCGATTGTCGCCAGATCATTGCTTCCGCGTTCATTTTCCGAGGCGTGACATGTCTGTGGACCCCACCCGAGGATGACGAGACGCTCGAGCGCTGCGTTCGCGCGCAGGATGCGCTGGAACTCGGAGAGAGTGGGCGTGACGTCCCGAGCATGGTACCTCAGCTCCAACTCTCGGAGACCAGTGAGACCAGATCGCGTCCAATCAACGTGAACGCCCGAAAGCGATACATGACGGACATGAGACAGACTGGCGCCGCCTCGGAACCATGCAACTGGAAGAGCCAGGTGAGAGGGGCGGAATGTCTCGCCCGGTGCTACAAAGTACTCATTGCATCTGGCAAGACGAATGGTTTGGAGTAGAGGTGCCGATTCGATGGCTACGGTGCATGAGAGGAACATGAAGATGGGAGCCCAGGTGTCCGTGAGGAGTACGATGGACCGCCAGCGCCGCGCCTGTGGCACGAGGAAGCACATAATGTATTCCATGACCTTGCAACCAAAGACGTGGGATGCTTCGTCCCAGTCCCAGGATGGATCGCGAAAGTCCATGTGGATGTCGAGGGGACAATTACGAGAACGGATTATCCAAGTACACATGCGCTCGAGTTGGCTCTTGGAAAGTGGCAGTGAAAGCTTGATAAAAGTCCACAAGGAAGGCATCGAAAGAGAGATCTGCCTCCATTGTCTACATACGTGGGAGAGCGCGATTGACTGAGAGATGGGGTCATGGGATGAACAGGATGCGAAACCAAGTATGTTCGCGATGACTTCAACTGGCATGGGCAGAGCGTAAGCCGTGTACTTTTGAGCGTGCAAAGAACGCGGCACGCATCGAACAATGGGCAAAGAACAGATTTCCTTGCTTTTCGGGACGGCAACGCCTTGGATGGACAACATCTGACAAAGACATTCGCGGCATGTTAACAATTTTATCATCTAGATGTTGATGAGCGAAACAGCATTACCGGAGAGGTCGAGAGAGTCCGAGGCGTCGAACGCAACGATAATAAGACGCAAAGATACGTTCTTATATGCTCAGCGGACGCCCACAGTGCCAATCGCCGAACAATATGTTTGTCAACACAGAGGTGGGACGTACCCTGATGCTACCCACAAATCGCCTCGAGGAACACTCAAGATCACCTCGTGTGGCACACGTGGCCGCGAAACTGGCACCGAGGCCATTGCGCCTTTATATGTTTGCGCGCATACATGGGTCCAACCGCCAGACAAACGGTGCTGATTGGACTAGCAACCATAGTCGTCATCCCACGTCGACGCCTGGCTGGAGGCAATGGAGGGGTATACCATGAGCGGACCTGTATGTACGAGTCAAATTGAAGCTTCCACAGCCCTCGTCCCTGTTTCGGATGTCGGTGGATATCATGGACGCACCATATACAGTATCATGATAGGGAGGAGGCCCCACAAACCCTTTGAAGGGTGAAACCGAAGATGCTTCCAATGGACTATGATGATCAGGCCCCGTGACGGCGTTCGACGAAGCGATTAGCGTGGACCTACAGCGGCTCAACGCAGAGCCGACGGGTGGTTGGCTGCCTGGTGGCGCCAGCCTGTTCTACATCACGACGTCGGAATGAGTACAGCGATAATACTCCGACAAGAACTTACACAGACCTGTTGTTCTCAGGCCTTTCGATGCCTGGAAGAGTGGGCTACAAGGAAGGAATTATCCACGCAGTGATGCACTGTTTCCTACTGGCAAACCCCACAATAATTCTAGTGCTAGGGCTCGTAAGACAGCGACATTGGATTCGCTAAAGTCCTAGTGTGTGATCCAGAGTTTGTACCCCTCCGGGCGAGTATTAGTGCAGCTCTACCCTGGTAGCTGCCAGATCTGTGATTAGTAGTGATAGACTTCACCGTGACTGAGTTTAAAGTTGAAACGTTTCCGTTAAAATGAGGCTGTGCAAGACTACCAACTTTCAAGCGGACCATCATCATCTCGTTGCCATGCATTTGCCAGACGAGCGCTCCAATGATCGTCCTGAACATCATCATAGACGCAGGGGTGAGGGCCATTTCTCACCTGTACATTCCCGTAACTCATCTCGGGCTACTCTCCTGGTCGCCCCATCTTTCATTGCACCATGCATGGTCATTTCTGGGCGGCGCGCTACTCAACAACAAAATATGTATGCAAAACGCAACCTCGGTGCTACGAACGTGATTAGCACGAGACAGGGGAGACAGCAGGTCTCGCTCTCCTCAGCGAATCAGCCATCGACGTGAAAGAGACAAGGATGGCTACGGGCGCAGAGACCGCAGGCAATCCAGGTCTAGGTCGCGTAGTCCCCACCATGCTCACAGACACACCGAGAGCCGAAAAAAGGTCAGTCACTTTACTTGCTACGCATTCCAGTCCGAAAGCTCAGCACCACTACATTTACAGGAACGGGACGACGACCGTGACCGTCGCGGCCGTGGGGCATCCGTGGTGCACAGCCGGAGCAGAGGTGGTAGTGTTGTACGTCCCTCGACATCGCTATGGGTGATTAGATCACTGATTGCAAAAGGTGTACGTGTGACGTGGCCGCTCTGTAGACCCCTAGAGGCCGTCGCAGTGGCTCGTCGAGCTCGTCTGTCTCGACCGAATCTCAGCACGCTGCGAAGCGCAGTCGCCACAGGTCGAGGTCACGCTCTCGCTCTTATGAACGGAGCCGTACCCGCCACCGCTCACGATCACGTTCGCGTAGCCGCGAAAGGGAACGGCGCAAGTCGAAATGCAAGGAAAAGGACCGTGATAGGAAAAGGCGTCACAGGGACAAGGAGAAAAAGAAGGACAAGGATGAGAAACGCAGCGTCTTGACAGGAAAAAAGGTGAGCGTTTACGTGACTCATTCAGTCGATCGTTATGGTGAAACGTCTTTCCAGATTAAGTTAAAGGTCCACAAGGACTCAAGGGATCTGGAGATGGATGCCAACAGAGAGGACCTTTTGCAGTTCCTGAACTCTACGTTTGAGTAATTATGCATCGTTCGTATGGGGCACATATCACTGGTGTTTTCGTTCGTTAACCGCCCTCGTGCCATATGGGCATTGAGGAAACTGAATGCTGGCGAATATCTTCATCCTTGTCATCACTGACTATTACTACTTCTCAGAACCACGAATGAACCTAGCATATAATGCTTGTAGTGGGTGTCCTACCTATACCAAAAACATTTGGGGTGATCTCGTTTTAGACCGTGCTTCATGTAAAGTCTAGTGCGTCTTGTAAATCATATTGAATTCTCATAGGCTTCTAGTCATCCTCTATGAGAGTTAAACAGAGCCCCGCGCGCCATAATCCCTCGAGGCGTCTTGATGGTAACCACTATGGCCATCAGTAGGTGTTCAATCACCCTCTTCATCTGAGCATCTCACATCACCTTGACTCGCTCAACCAGCTGGTCGGTGGATTGGCTTTGGTCCAGACCACTTAGGACCTTTGGCTAGCAGCTCACCGTCTCCCTGATCTGATCTGAGTCGGTCCACGTGGCTCATTGCTCCGGATGGACCTGGAATATTTTAATCTCCGGACATCACATGAGCAACCCCGCATGCATCAGATCGCTGACGCATTGGCCAAACCTAATGCACGATGCGTCTCGTAAATATGTCATTGTCATTCTGCCAGGTTCTCTGTTCCCGTCAAACTAACTCCCTGAAACGGCTTCCGAAGGATTTGGGCTCAGCTTCAGTTTCTAGTCGCTGCTGAACCAACCAAATGGCTTGGCAGCGTGGACGTAACGGCCGGATGTCACACTTCTAAAGGGCTGGGAACAAGACAGGTTCCATCATAGAAACAATGTCTCATCGATTTTGATCACGGGGATACACCATTGCCAGGGAACGATCTTTCAGGCATTGGCCTGGACTGAGAGGTAGAACACGCCTTATTTCCACCAGGGATATCAAGGTGTCTCAGGTCTCCATGTGGCGGCCATCGGATCCGATTATGATGATGAAAAAACTGGGAAAGGCGATTGCTGCAATCTCGAGTTTGCCAGCCCAGAACAACACACATCTATGAATCTACCGCCGCCCTCGTGGCGCTGTCCGACGGTGATGTCAACAGGATAATGCTCGCACTCGCCGCGAGGAACAGAGAGCGTGCAATCTCGAGTAGAATGCATGTGTTGGCAGGTGACGTGGAACTCAATACTGGCTCTGTATCTTGACACATGTTAAAGGTGCACATGATCTCGTGATGCAATTTTAGGACCTTCCTTACCTCGCCGTTCAACACCGACCTAGACCCGAAATGCATGCTATTTGGAGTTCGTTGGTGGAGTTTAACCGCAATCGATCAAATTATAAGAGTCTAAGCACCTTGAGGTCCCTCACCCATCTATCTCACCGCCGTTCTCAGTTTGAAACGCGGCATGTCGAAGACGGCGCCATATGGAACATGGGACTCACCCATCTCCCCTGACACTATCACTTCAAAAGTAGGTTGACTCGACTTTTATACAAATATTGTGCGTAAAGCTCACGATCGCAATAGACTCTTACGTTTGACGATGTACTCGTTGATCCTATCACAAAGACCATATATCATCTCGAGGAACGCCCCGATGATAATGGCCGTTGTGTCATCGTGGACACCACAGCCAAGAAAGACGTCCTCCCGTCCCCATACAGTGCGCGAACCTTTGTGCAAGAGTACGGGGGTGCCCCTGCGATTGTATACAACATCATCATCTACTTCTCCAACGACACCGGCGATGCGTCCAATCGTGACAATAAGATCTACGCCTTAAATCTGACCGATGGATCCCTGCCCAAAGCGATCACTCCTGGTAATATTCTCATCTTCGATCTGCGACATGCATGCTCAATACTCGCCGACAGATAATTATTTGTTGCGCTACGCAAACTTTGCGATTCACCCCACGCAAACCAATTTACTCGTCACGCTCCGCGAGGACCACACCAACGACCCCGACTACACAGCCCCGGAGAATGTTGTCAACACGATCTGCATCGTGGATACAAACAAGGCCACAGTCAACATCGTCGTCCAGGGTGCGGACTTTTACGCCACTCCAGTGTTCAATCCATCTGGCACCAAGATCGGATGGCAGCAGTGGAATTTACCCGATATGCCGTGGCAAGGCGGTTTGGTCTACATTGCAGGTGTCTCCGTCGATTCTGGAAGCCTCACGGTCTCATCAGATCAGATCTTGGTCGCAGGTGAGGCGGGGACGAAATCGGCGACGTTCCCTAGCTGGATCACAGATACTACTCTTGCTTACATAACGGACGGGTACAACAAGTATTGGAACCCGTACATATTCAACACGGACACGCAGCAGTCGACGGTCGTTTTGAAGGCATC
Source organism: Boletus subcaerulescens (assembly GCA_038090555.1). Classification (NCBI taxonomy): domain Eukaryota; kingdom Fungi; phylum Basidiomycota; class Agaricomycetes; order Boletales; family Boletaceae; genus Boletus; species Boletus subcaerulescens. Next base: position 12,053 of record JBBPNA010000302.1, on the reverse strand, counting down.
GTTGGAGCAGGACTTTGCCGAACCGGCATGGTTCCTCGGACTTTACCCCTACGCCATCCTAGATGGCGGGAAGTACGGTGCATTCACTGCGTTCAAGGATGGTGGAAACATCCTCTATATCGTCGATCTCAGCACACCATCTGATCCTGTTCAAATCGAGAACTTTGATTACACGGTCGCCCAACATGTCCGCGCAGTGACCGAGAATACCTTTGTCTTCACAGCGAGTAGAACCGCAGCTCCAGGTGGTGTTATTTTAGGCACAGTTTTATCCGGGTCATATGCTGTTGGGTTTAACACACTCAAGGCCAGCGCGGACGATGATCCAGACATGGACAAGTACATTTCCCCCCCTATCCCAAAGGACGTGGCGATACCAGGTGGACACCCGATTCACGTCGTCTACTACGCTCCCTACAACCCAGACTATTCTGGACCAAGCGACCCGGATGAGAAGCCACCTTGTGTCCTTAACGTGCACGGTGGCCCTACCGGTCTAGAGCCTCAGGCTCTGAACTGGACCAAGATGTTCTTCACCAGCCGTGGCTTCGCTTGGTAAGCAGTGCTGTGCGATCATCCCTGTGAATATGCCGTCTGAAGACATATTCATAGGTTGGACATCAATTATCGTGGATCGTCTGGATACGGGAGAAAGTATATGTGAGGATGTCACGCACATTTTCTGTGTCCCCGTTATGCTGACCTCCGCCTAGCGACCTTCTCAACGGCAACTGGGGCATCTACGATACTCAAGACTGTCAACAAGCGGCTGCGGCTATGGTTACCGGCTTGTACATCGACGGAAAGCGTGTAGCGATCCGCGGAGGCTCCGCCGGCGCTTACACCACCCTCGCCTCGGTGACCTTTGCTTCGGACCCGACATTCTACAAGACTGCCTGCGGTGCATATGGGTGTGTCACCGACGTCGAGACGCTCACCAAATCCACGGAAAAGTTCGAGTCGCAGTACATTTACTCGCTCTTTGGTTCCCCGGCAGACAATGGTGCCTGGGACGCGCGCAACCCAATCAAAAATGTCGCCAAGCTCAGCGTACCGTTGCTTGTATGTAACTGCGCTTTTCATGTTCAATTGCGGGGCTGGGTACTGATGGCATGGTGGTTTCGTAGATACTCCAGGGTCTGGCTGACGGGGTCGTCCCCCCTTCAATCGTTCGTGATTTCCTGTCACAAAGCGCAGAGGTGGCGCCAAGCGAGGAATTCGCATTCTACCCTAACGAGGGTCATCACTGGCACCAGGCGTCTACGATCAAGGATGCGCTTATGCGCGAGTTCACTTGGTACCAAAAGAACCTGTTGTAGCAGTGTGGCCTTGCGTTTGTTGTGAGTTTAGATGGTATACGATGTGATGTGTGCAATTGTGTATGTACTAGTAGTATGAAGGAATATGATTGTGATGATTGTGACGTGTTTCTGTGTTCTCGTGCACCCCCTAAGGAGTACACAGAAGATGGTAGGATCATTTACTTGCATAGATGTTTCAACAGATTGGGAGTTTCGAACAACGATTCGAGGAAGGCGTATCATTTTGCGCAGGCGATGACTCGGACGAACTAGGAACATGTCATGTCTTCTGGCTGTCGCCGCCCAGACTGCATCTGATGCGAAAGGAGGGATGCTCAGACATATACAACATGGTCCATATGGAACCGAACTTCAGAGCTTCTTGCTGTGCATCTGATACTGCTGTTCAATTGAAGTACATATGTTCCCGCTCAAACTTCAAACCTACGCGAGCTTCGTTCCTTGATCAGGAAAGTCATAGACAGACACAGGATTCTGAAACAAGTTTGATCATGGACACATGTGTACTAATTGGCACGCCTCTTTCGAATTTTTAATTAGCAGTGTCATCGTATCGATCGTCTACAGCATATGCCTTCCCAATGACGTTACGACGTACGAACCTGTGCAAGCAAATTCTGTGCTAGACTTCCCCGGACCTTCTGTTGCTGTATGTATATGCAAATTTCTAAATATACTGACCAAAGTTGGGAATCGTGGTACAGCATGACACGCTCGTGGCTGGACAGCATCTTCTACAGCATGACCACGGCGTCTTTGGACTCTCTCTTAAAGTTGACACCCCAGTGTTCATCATGTCTCGTGGGTGGATCGATAAACTGTAAGTAAGACACTGTCGTCCTCCAAAGGATGTCGATCTTGCTGACGAGAGGTTCAATTCAACGATTAGTCTCACTGGCAAACATAAGCCGCACTCTCTACTCTCCTCTGCAAGCAAATCTTCCCTATCCATCGCGCCATCGATACAGTTGAGTGACTTGGTTTTCCGATTGGATCATCTCGGAGGTGTCGCTGACATTCGAGATCTGGCAGATCCACAACGATGGAGTTGGAGAACAGGTTCGTTGACACCCATCCGTCACACTAATACATGTCGAGCCGATGATACATGTAATTCTTAGCACCCATATTGACGCATCAGCGGCGCCACGCATCTTTGCGCTCGTCGTTGCCATCGACGAATACAAGTCCAATGAATACACTAACCTGACCGGGTGCAAAAACGACGGGGAACGATTCATTCACTTTCTCAAAGGCGTGCTCGGCGTGCCTTCCTCCCAGATCGTGTTTCTCGCGGACCAACAGGCGACTCAGAAGGAGATATTGAATCAATTCGATCGTTTCCTTATCAACAACGCGGACATCAATCGGGACGACGCAATCGTGTTCTTTTTTGCAGGTCATGGTAGCCGAATCAATACGCCTACCGGATGGGCGACGGAGAGCAACAAGATCGAAATCCTCTGTACCCATGATATTTGGACAGTCGGGGATGAAGGAAGAGAGGTCTGGGGTATTTTTGATTACACGATCGATGAGTATCTGCGCAGACTTGCCTTTGAAAAGGGTGACAACATAGTATGTCTGTCCCGCTTGTTTTCATCCTACGCTGATCATCAAGGATGGCTCTCCTAGGTCGTCATGTTCGACTGCTGTCATTCAGGTGGTCTCGCACGAGGCGAAGAGTCGACTAACCTGCGCGTCAGGTCTATCTCACCACCCCCTTATCCCCCGCCGGCAGACCTCGAAAGAAAAGTTTGGTCACCCAACCCGAAATCTAACGCTCGTGCTGCGCATACTGTGATACAGCAAGGTTTGCAGTACAAGGCTATGGAATCTCACGTCCTCCTTGCTGCATGTCGTCCGGATGAGTTCGCGTTAGAGGACCCTTCTAGGAAGGACGCACCAGGCGGTCTGTTCACGTCTGCACTCATGGAATGCATGCGCCATTCTAGTCTCCATGACACTAGCTACGCCAAGCTATTCGTGATGTTGGACCTAAAAAATAAGAGACAACACCCTCAATGCGAGGGCATGAACAAGGACCGACTTCTTTTCAGTGTTAACACGCTTCGCGACGGGAAAACCAAGTTCAAGGTCTTCCAGAAGAAAAACAAACTATATGTTTCAGCGGGCAGTATCCACGGCATCGTCGTGGGTACAGAGTTTTCCGTCAGATCTTCTACGCAGACGCTCGTCCTCAAGGCGAAGCAGGTTGGCGCGTTCGAAACCATGCTCGAGAAGGGTCATCATGACATTACCAACGCGGAAGCCACCGTCTCGCACTGGCACCACCCCACGCTGAAGGCCCACTCTTCCATTCGTCACTCAAGTTCTCACATTACCGTCGTCCCCGTCGATGAACCAGCAGAAGTTGCTGTACGTCAGCACGATCTTGGTAAATGGGAACTCGAACGCTTCGATCTGCTGATACGAGGGTACGCGGACCCCGTTGTCCACGTTGATGCAGAGGCCGAACGGATGAAAGACATCCTCGAAGCAATCGCAAACTTCAATTCTTACCTGTACCGTTCAGGCGGTGCTGCAGCCAGCTTTGCTGGCAAAGTCAAGATACGGCTGAACCGCATCGAAGATATCGGAGGGGAATATGGCCCTCATGGTGATGACCTGTTGAACGTGCCCGTCTCGTCGCGTTCGGGCGTTGACGTCAAGGAAGCCATAATCACTGACCTGAAACCACGCTACTGTTTCACCTTGGAGAACCATTCCGATATCGACCTCTTTCCCTACATTTTCTATTTCGACCCTTCGGACTACGGCATTCAAGTGCGTCCATTTTCCATGCATTGACAAAAGACACGCAAACTAATCTTGCGCCTTGTGAATGTCGTTTGCCAATAGGCATGGTATACTCCACCATCTTCCACAATGCTTGCACCCCTCAAACGCAGGGAAGCAGTTGATCAGCCGTCGTCGTTTGCACTCGGATACGGAGCGTTCGGCACGGACCCCATCGAGTTCTACCTCCCACATGGACGCAAGACCGACTCTGGATTCCTCAAAGTATTCTTGACGACGTCGCACGTCGACATGACCAACGTCGCCCAGCCCCCCATTAGTGAGATTTCCAGTTCGCGCGGTGGACCAAAATACTCGCTCAAAGGGACGTGGACCTGCGAGACGTTCGTGTTGACTTGCGAGAATCCGTGAGGCGCACCTGGAAAGGGATTGAAAAGAGGAGAGACGTGAGGTGTAGCAGACAGTCACCGCCTGGCTGCCGGTATAGTACCAGAGGTCGAGGTCGAGGTAGTTGCGAGCGAAGATATCCTGCAGCAATGAGTATTAAAGTTCAGTCGAATCGTTTGTATAAGCTGTGGTCTCGGAATTGAGAAAAGTATCAACCGCTAGTTAGGGGTAAGAAGAAAGGTGATCGTGAGACAATCCAAAGAACTAAGGTACAACAAGACCAAACAAAAATCCAACTGTCACTCCTTGAACTTGGCAGGTTTGCTAGTAAATGGCTGCGTTTCCAAGTATCCTTCGTATGCCGCACGTGCATCACCAAGGAGGGTATTCAAGAGCTTTTTATCAGACTCTGACAGGCCTCTACCGTCGCCCTCTTCGTCTAGTTTGAGCCAGGAGAGCGACTTATCGCACACCTGTTGAACGACCTTCTTCCTCCACATCTCCCACACGGCAGTGTCGTTCGGGAGAAAAATACGCAGTGTTTTTTGGACAGCAGTGGAGGTAGGATTGTCCACACCATGGAAAACGAGGAGAGTGACAAAGACGGCCATCGCTGTCCTGGTCCCAACGACGAATTTGGGAATCCGTGGGTTACCAAGCTTTTGAAGGAGTATGTTGGCTTGGAGTGTCTCCCTTCGCAGCGAGGAGATGTGGAAATTATACGCCCAAGAAACGCAGAGCGAGATGACGAACATCAGTTGGCCAAAGAGCGTCCCTTGAGGAATGAGGAAGAGTTGGGCCAAGAACTCGAGGATAAGAAGAAGTGAGGATATGCCGATAGCGTGCCGCAAGACTGTACTACCAAGCTCCAATCCGAATTTTCCTTTTGTGATGGCATTGACGGCAGGTTCTGCGCCTTTGACCACCACTACGATGTCCTCCCAAATCAATGGAACAAGTATCCCATCTCCAGGCGGTGAGCCCTGAGCAGGGTTCGTGACGGACCTGAGCATAAGCTTCCCCGAGCCGATCGTCATGCTAGCGAAGCCACTAGCGAGGATGCCGATCAAGATTACAGAAAAGCTATACCAGTCGTGGTACCATGCGCACATGAAGCAGGTTACAAAGCTGACGATGATTGGGATGAGGGCTAGAAGGGCATTGACTTTGGATAGGCGCGGGACATTGTGGTCGTAGTCAACGTTGTCCAAATTGATGAGTGCGACGTGCGCAGGTGTTGTTTTTCTGCCTTTAATCTCAATTTCCTCTGAAACCTCCTTGCATCGCTCCATGGCCAGATATCCCAAATGACCCGTCTGTAATTCCGTCCCGGACAGAGCAGCGGTGTACCTTGGCCCCACTTGACCATCAAAGCTGAACAGAGTTGCTAGTGATTTGGTGGTATGAGGGAATATGCGTCCCCAGAACTGGGAATGCGCAAGACGGCCAAAGTGCCGGGCGACCTCCAGGCTGCCCGGGGAATTGTACCATCCGAGCCAACGTCTGCCCTGGCAAAGCGGAATGAGAGCAACGGCGGAGATGGCTTCTTCACCGCCAAAGATACCAGCGACTCCCCAAGCGTTGAGGGTGTACTTGGCATTCGAGAAAGGAGGGCGAACTGGGGGCATTGCAAGTGGTGATGGTGTCGTACCATTCACCCTTGGGTCCTAAGTATACTTACTTAGAACACCGTGGCAAAACATGCTGCACCGCTCGTTCGCTTCCCACATGCCAACCATATTAGCGCCCGCCCAGACATCAATTCGGGGCCCTGAAGACACGTTTGAGGGTTCGTGAAATGCAGCTTACTCGTTATCTCTATGAAACTGTCGGCTGACTTGGCACCCGTGACCGTTGGGAGAACCTACAAGGTAAGTGCATGCCAGCGTTCTGGTAAAGTTCTACCAGATCCGACTCGGAGTGGCGGTACATACTACATCCGACGTTACTGACGCTATACACTTACGTCAGATCAGAAATGATCAAGCGGAGTAAGTATCTTGTGATGCGATCCATATATACATGATTCGAATCCCTGCCGCAACATGAAACAAGGATTCAGTTTGCGGAACTTGTGAATCTCAAACTACTGCTACAACCACAGCATACTCAGCTCCTTCTTTACCTCGATATCCGTCCGGACAAAGAGCAGCTCCGTCGTCGACACCTTTTCCAATTCTGCATAAGGGTCAAAAGGATCCGAGCGCAGTAGCAAGCACAAGTGGTCTTGCCCCGGCCTCAAGACACCTTGCCCAGTGGTGTCGAAACACCAATAATCGACAACGCCGACCGTACACTTTCCATGCCGTGTGGATTCCACGCCCTTTCTTCCTGCCCCCTCGAACAGTTTGATAGACGGAGATGGAAGTTGAAGATCCACAACGAGCAGTTTGAGTTGCAAACCTTGCTTGGTCATGATGAAGTTCCCGTCGCCTCGCCATGCCCGCCGGGTGAAGCCATTGTTCCCACTAACCCCGCTTTGCGTCTCGGTGCGGGCTTCACCGAGTGCCCTGTAACAACGAGGTGACTCAGGGAGCGCGGCACTATCAGCGGATGGACGCCCTGCCCACGCCATGATCTCCCATTCCCCGCATCTGTTGACGATGGTCTCCATCAGCCTATAAAACGCGCGGTGGCCCTCCCCGTATGCGATCGTCAGGCTCACGTCAAAGATTCCAATGAGAGAGTACGCGATGTCTTCCACTCGCGTTGTCGTCCGGTTCGATGCCCACATCATCTTTTGGTGGACGTCGCGGGTCCCGGGACGGAAAGAACGCAGATCACGGTGAGGGATACCAGTTGCTCGTGAAAGTGCGTCCAGCATGCAGACGTCTTGCTTATCGTTGATGCTACTAGTAAGTGGCACCCAATCTTTGCCATAGAACTTCATCGCCCGAGGTGCTAGCAGCTCTTGCAAGGTCCATCCACGGGTGAACCAAACATCATTCCCAAGATCATCAATCGATGTCGCCTCGGCCAAGTATGCGATGCACATGTGTGCGTCACGATACCACTTGAACATGGACCGGATAGCTTCTTCAAGCTCGGTGCTGCTGTCTTTGTTAATACAACACGTGTCCGACCATGCAAGACAACAGTCGTATTCGGCAGCTTTTTCGCAGAAATTCACGAGCTTGCTATACCCCGCAGGTTGGAACGACATCAATATGTCGCGAAAACTCGGTTCGCCTCGTTCGAGCCACCGGTGGGAGAATGTGGCGTACTTGAGCTTTCCTTTCACGAGGGCTTTAATCGCTTCCTCCCTCGTAGGCACCGAACGACCAGCGGCCTCTTCGATAACCTTGGCTATGTCGGCTTCTGTAACCGCCATCAAGTCACGGCGGTACATCTTCTTCACCTCCTGACGAGAGACGAGCCTTTTCTCTGAGACGTGTACAAGATAAGTGGGCAACTCGTTGTTGACATAGGTGGCGTAGGCCTCCATAACATCCGGCAGTGCGGGTAGTCCAGGCTCCTATACAGGGGGTAAGTGAAACCAAAGCACATCAACGTGGTGTACTTGCATCTGCGGTATCCCCAGAGACGTCCCCCGCAGGTCCAGGTGGTAACCTAATCCTGATGCCCCTGCCGCTACTTTCAGGCTGACGAACGCCTTGTTCAGACCAACGCACATACATCCCTAGGCTGACACTCTCACCAGTATCTGTCCGTGAGGAAAAATATTGCGGACGTCTTCGATCACGTCTCGCCTGAGTTTGTGAAACTTGGCCTACATTGGACCAACGTTTCAGCGAACGTTGATGCAACCCTTGCGTGGCAGGCAAAATATGGTTCGCACCTTGAGAGCATCTTGCTCTTCTTCGGTCAACGTCGACTCCATCACGGTATGAACGAGGTCTTCGAAAAAGTTGCCCATCGCTGTAAGCTTTGAAGCTTGGAGGCTGGTGATGAGTCCGTCAGAGACGGTACTACTGGTAGTAACCCTTCTGCCAACAGCACTCACCTTCTCTTTTATATACACGAAGACGTGATTTGAGTTTCACTGCAGCGTGTTCCGCATGCCTGGGTTGTGGGCAAGTGTGAACGCGAACCCTCATTGCAGGGATAATACGTGGCGCAGCCCCGTGTGCGTCTTCCATTCCTTCATATATGTACACCGGAGACCTCGTGTCCAATGGAAAGATCCGATTGATCAAAGTTGAATGGGTTCGTCAGAACTGCCCTAGCTAATCGTCATTGGTCAATTCTCCATTTAATTCATTGGATCGCATGTCGTCCGCTGCTAATCCTAGATGGACAATTTATGCAAGGCGTCTTAGTGCTTATGTAAATAAGAATAAGAAGTGTAGTCTCGTAACCAGTCACGCTGTCAAGCGGCGGGCCTATATTTCGGGTTATATTTGCTTAGTCAGCTGAGGGGATAGTAGTAATCTATGGAGGTCCAAATGGTGCACAAGTCAGTGTGCATGAAATGAGGGTAGCACACACAAAACAGGTGACTGTGCGCACAAAGTTTCTTTCTCACTTGCTTTCCCTAGCGCCACCTCTCTTCCCTCCTACCTGTCCATGGCTGCCATGCATGGTCCAGTACCTGCTAGTCACCATTTGCCATTCTGATCCATCCACAATGCCTCATCATAGAAATGTCAAAAAAACACTGACATTCCATACTAGGTGTTACAACTCACCTCGGCAACGCCCGGTTGCACTACTCTTTTCTTTTACCCTAGACTTCCTCTGACCGCCTCATCTCTGGAAATCCTGACCTCCGTCCCCTCATCCTCTATCCCCTCATCCTCCGCCCCTTTACCTGTAGATTTCCTCAATCATTGCTCTCTTGTCTCCTTGTCTCGGACCTTGTACCACCACCTCGGCTCCCTACCTCATGCGTAGTCTTCTACTTCTTTACTTCATGTTCCTGGACCCTGTACCATTATCTTGGTTCCTTGTCTTCTTCGCCTCATGTTCCCGGACCCTGTACCATTATCTTGGTTCCTTGTCTTCTTCGCCTCATGTTCCTGGACCCTGTACCATTATCTTGGTTCCTTGCCTTCTTCACCTCATGTTCCTGGACCCTGTACCACTATCTTGGTTTCCCAGATCCCCTCGGACTTCATCGTATCTCCCTGTCTCTATACTACTTACCTTTCTTGTCTTGGTCTGTGCACAGCCACGATCCCTATATAAAGCCTCGCCTATGTACCTTGTATCCTAGTCTAGTCTTACCTTCGGGTAGACACCTTGTCCTAGAAACCACCTTATTCCTGCTCCGTCGTCTACCTAGTAGGCCGACAACTATGAACCTCCCTCTTCGATCGAGTACCATGTCCCTGTGAGGAATTATGCCCTCATCCCTTGTTCTCCCTGAACACTCGGTCAACCTGTAACGACCGAAGTCTTCACTATGGTCGAGAGACGACGCAGTCTAAACGAGATGTCCTAGAGCGCTTGCTGGAGTCCTATGTTGTTTGTCAATGAAGATCTATTAGGCTTTGTAGGCCTCAAGAGAAGAGTCGGGAAACAACAAGAGAAATAGACTAAGGTCTATACTACTAAAGTACGACTATATATACTAAGAGAGACCGTGCACAGACCATGCTGTGTAGAGGCTATAAGTAGTAAGTATCTCTGATACTGGTTACCATGAGGCGAGATAAGCATAGCCTAGATAAGAGGGGTTAATGCTATTGGACGATAAGGGAAAGTGAGTCAAAGGGAAAAGCATGAGGCGAGCATGAGGATGCAATGTGTACAACATGTGTTGCACAGCCGAGATAAGAGATAAGGTCATGTGACTGATCACGTGACTAGGCATGTGACTGCTGACGTGATAGGGATCACGTGACTTGATAAGATAAGAGTTGCAAGGGTTATCTGTTAAGACTTAGCTATGTGTTAAGCGATAAGAGGCGAAGACGAGAGAATAAAGGTTGTGAGTTATAGCGTCTGTTACAGAATGTGCATTTCTCTGGTTTTATGAATAAATCATTTTCTTCAAGGCGTCATAGTACTTCCATAACAATCTTATTGTGCACTTCACGGTCATTGGATTTGGTAAATATCATTAGGTCATCGATGTAGATGACAACACAGTTGTCCATATCTGCAAAGATCTCATTCATCATGGCTTGGAACGTTCCAGGGGAGTTGCATAGCCCAAAGTACATGACAAGAGGTTCAAATGCTCCTCGGAAGCACATGAAAGCCGCTTTCCATTCGTCACCATCCTTGATTTGGACATTGTTATATCCCCATCTGAGATCCATCTTTGTGAATAATGTAGCCCCTTTTAACTTATCGACCAATTGCGAGATTAGGGGTAGCAGGTAGTGATTTTTGATCGTGTGTTCGTTTAGATAACGGTAATCCTGTACCATGTGTTTTCGACCATCTTTCTTAGGTACGAAGAACACAGGTGATGTTTGTGAAGATTTGGAGGGTCTAATATATCCCTTTTTGAGCTGATCATCTATGAACTTGGAAACTTCCTGTTGTTCTGTGACAGACAGGGGAATGATGTGTCCTTTCTTGGGTACGAACATATCTTTCATGTCAATGGCATTGTAGAGACTGGTACATCTCTATGTTCATATCCCCTTATTCTTCCATCTTCCGTCGTCCCCTATAACCCCTAATACCATATCCCGTCACTGACCGTTGAAGTCCGGGCACGTCTGGATAGTCTGGTACCACCGGACTAGCTTGGACTAGCTTGGACTAAGACTGCTATACCGAATGTACTGTCCCGTTTGTCTTAAACTCTTTTGGGTTTCATTTGTACTGATACATACATATTGCCACCGACCATATGGGTCGTTCTTCTCTTAAAATTAGTCTCCTTGATTGTAGTTAGGGTCCGGATATACCCAGACTATAAATGTTTGTACATTGGAAAATATGATTAGCTTCCGTTTGGCTCACAACTACCTTCACTGTCACTGTCACCATCTACCATCACTGTCACTGTCACCATCTACCGTCACCGTCTACCGTCTAATGTCTACCGACTCGCTGTCCAACATCTTTACGCTTTTCCTTCTCTTCACCGTCGTCCTTACCATCGACCGGACTACCGGACTTAACGACCGACTCTACCGCTAACGACCGGACTTCGACTGGACTATTGAGTCGGACTCCTCGGGCTTCTTCTCTACTTCTTCCCCACTTTTCTAAGAGTCCCTTTCTTTCACACTAATCCAGTAGGACTTGTCCGACCACACGGACTAGCATCTTTACAGCGATTCATTTGTTCTGTCTGACCGTCCATCTAAGGGTGGAAAGATGTGGATAATTTAGGGGTAATGCCGAGAGATCGGCAGATATCGGCCATAACCGTGCTGGCAAACTGAGGTCCTCTGTCGGAAATGATTGTGGATGGAAGACCATGATGCTTCCAGATGTGGTTTAGATATAATTTAGCTGTATTGAGTGCTGTGGCAGTCTTTGTGCAGAGAATGAGTTCAACTTCCTTGGAGAACCTGTCAATGACTGTAACAACCTAGTTATTCAATCTATGAGCAACTGGTAGTTGTGATGGCTTTGCTAGCTAGAGGGCTCTTGCAATGAGTAAGTCTCTTGTGAGAAGATGGTCTATTAGGCTTGTAGGCCTCAAGGAACTAGGGA
>JBBPNA010000301.1:0-31254 GCA_038090555.1 Boletus subcaerulescens | reverse complement strand
TAGTAAGTATCTCTGATACTGGTTACCGTGAGGCAAGATAAGCATAGCCTAGATAAGAGGGGTTAATGCTATTGGACGATAAGGGAAAGTGAGTCAAAGGGAAAAGCATGAGGCGAGCATGAGGATACCATGTGTACAACATGTGTTGCACAGCCGAGATAAGAGATAAGATCACATGACTGGTCACATGACTAGATATGTTGACTGCTGACGTGATAGGGATCACGTGACTTGATAAGATAAGAGTTGCAAGGGTTATCTGTTAAGACTTAGCTATGTGGTAAGCGATAAGAGGTGAAGACAAGAGAATAAAGGTTGCGAGTTATAGTGTCTGTTACAGAGGAAGTGGAGGAGCTGTTCTGAAAGCAAAGTGTTATTGTTAATGCTTGGAGGTGCCTATTGAATTCCTATACATCTAGTGATAGTGATTGTTTGTGTATAGTGAACAGCTTTCAACCTGACTCTACACAGACAATGTCCAATGGCTATCATGGTGTTTCAAGTTGTATATGTCTTATGATAAAGTTACCAGAATCTGTATATGAATACTCAGACATGATACTCAAAGACCCATCACCAAGCCAATATGCTTTCTGATTCAAATGGGATAAGAGCATGTAAAGATTATACAGTGGTTGATTTCTCACTGCCCAGCTAGTCTATATGTATACCATGCCACTGGAGTTAGTGTTTATAATCTAGAAGTTACACATATAGCAAGGGTTGGAATCATCTTGATGTTAATAAGATTGTTATAGGCTTTGTCATGGTCCTCCATGATTCCAAGCTGGTTCACCTGCAGCACCCAGTGTGATGATCTTTGGGAATAGAGACAAAGATGTGCCCTGGGTGCCTTGACATCACTATGTGACTGTGTCAACAAGGCACACAAATGCACACTTGTACAAGCTCAAACTAGATGTTCCAGGAACTGGCAGTCAAGCATGCTAATTACAGCCCACCTTATGGTAACCTCTGTTTTCGTTGTGGTAAGCTTCCGGGAACCAACCAAAAACAGGTGTACTTACAAGAATCTCAATGCCAAGCAAATTTGGCCTAGTACAGTTGTACAGAGCCCTGCACATGTACACTGTACACCAAGATTATAAAAATTAAAAATTAACTGTTACAATAACGGATATACAAAAGGAAAACACACCCTGATCGTTCAAAAGTATCCAAACAAAAGAGATTGAGATTGAGAGACGGACACTAGGCGCACCCGGATCGGTCAACCCGACGAGACAAGAATGGATGAAAGCACTTACCAAACACATCCAACAATGCCAAAGTACCCTAGTAATGACATCCTCAATCACCAATTACCACGCTTGCACCTACCTCCGTTACGCACCTAATGTCCTACATGTAGTCATCATCGTCACGACTGTTGGAAGCACCACAGCCCCAGCCGTCGGCCGTGTGTCCAAATTGTCCATCCCCGGTGTCCACAATTACCACCACCACATTCAAACTCATGACGACAAACAACAGCTCCAAGCGAGGTGCCAACAAATTCCGGTTCAGGCGAACTGCAATGTTGTCATTGTTTGTCCAGCTACAGATACCACTGACCCACGTGAACCCAGCACAGGAAATGGAGTTTCCGAACGACCGAATTGTTCGGTGGTTTGGCAACCCCATTACATGGACTTTTTGGTTATGGTGGTGGCCACTTCGTGGCAGACGTACCCGTGTACAATGCCGACATGGTCAGGTTGAGGTAGGGCCAAATGTCACTGAGCGTCTGCGGAATTTCCATCGCTTGGGGTCCGGGGAAGAGCTCAACGATGAGTAGGGTGAAGTTCTCGGTGGTGTAAGTCGTCGAATACGGCGAATGTGAGTTCTACGTCTATTGGGGTATATCTTCGTGATGTTGGTGGAGGGAGACCTTCAATGGACCAGGGCGAACCCCTGGGCGTGTTTGCATTGTACATGGCGGGAATGCAGACAAGATCCGAGGCAAGCGACTAGAAAAGGGAGATCTGGGAGAGAGCGAGGGAGTATACAGTGTCCGGTTGGCAAACCCAGCACTGTCGTTCGCACAATAATTAATGACGAGCATCATGATCCTGTCGGAACATCTTCGACTCCGAGATCGCGGTATCCAAGATTGAGTCGCTGATTGCCTGTCAGTCTTCCTCTGGGGTGGCTTAGGCTGAAAGGACATATTTCAGGTCGGGATATCAGACTACGTCCACGAGTGATACAGCTAGATTACCTTTTGCTAAGTCCGATAGGTGAACCGTCTTGGCGACCTTTGGATGGGAGAGTAAGAGCGATGGTTCAGTTATGACCGCTACGATACTTTGCCCAGAAACTATTGTACCGTCAAAGTCAGATCTCATGCATCATTTATGATATGGCGTACTACATTGGATTGACTCTTGGTGGCTTGATCGTAGGACCCAAGGTGACACCATTCTCAGGAAGAGGAGATCTTACTACGGCTCAAATGTTTGGTGGCATTGATTTAAATCTGCAGAAATGGTCGTTTATAGCTGTTCATGTCCATCGAGGGGCTTGAGGAACCTCAACCTGCTTGTAAGGTGTCGTCAAACGCAAGTTGTGCTAGCTAGACGGCTTACCTCATAGAGATGATCATGGTTGCGGTTGTGCGGTTGTTGACTACGTAGTACGTACGCTGGAGTCAAAAAGACTTTGGTTTCTGGTACATCTTTTGTCAATCCCACACCTTCGATCCACAGAACTCCCTCTTTCAAGTTCTATACCGCAGCATGCTCAAGGACGCCGACGGGGTCAACTATCAATCAGGCAGCTTTTGCAAGAAGGCCAGCCATTTTTCTCGATGTGCCACGAAAAGAACCAACTCAACCCGATCACGCTCGTTCAGTCGTTCTATCTTTTCCTCATCAACCATCTCGACAGAAGACAACTCTTTTCCTCACAATCCCGAATCAATCTCAGCCTCTTCCGGAGTCCGCATCCAATGCCACTAATTCCAACACGTTCTTTCAGCCGCACCCCCTGTGTGACGATTTCTGGGGATGGTGACAAGATGTGCCTCAGCTGCAAGGCGGTCA
The DNA here is from genome assembly GCA_038090555.1 of Boletus subcaerulescens. Lineage (NCBI taxonomy): Eukaryota > Fungi > Basidiomycota > Agaricomycetes > Boletales > Boletaceae > Boletus > Boletus subcaerulescens. The sequence continues at coordinate 28,210 of JBBPNA010000301.1, read as the reverse complement.
AGCCATCAAGGTGTGTGGTGCGTCTCTTGTCGCTTTACTATCAATCACGCACATTCAGTCGCTTCCAAAAGAAACCTCTAGCTGCTTTTTATATATAACGATATTCTCCACGAATCCCCAATCCCATGGCACAAGGCCACCTCTCAGATACGTCCCACCACCTGATCCTGAGCACAGACTTTCCGCATATATCAACAACAGACGCTGATGACAACTGTCTGGGGTATTGGTATCGGATGGGTACAGGAACTTGAGGTTCTTGTCTCCAACCGATGGACGTACAAGCTTTGGGTGCATATATTCAGTTAATTTTGTTTACGAGTTAAATGTCTATGATTGACCTGCTCGTCTCTAGGCTGTTATTTGTCACACTATGACAAGAGCAATACATTCGTACTTGGTTTCGGTCATGTAAGGCAAGTCATATCGGTTGTTTCTTTCGCTCTCTGCTCATCTCTAGTACCTCGACCAGAGAGCCAGACACAATTCAAGTGTTCTTGGTTCTTGTTCAATGTTTTTGTATTGCACAACGCCTCCGATGACGAAGCGCCGAGTTTCCCGAACACCTGGAGCGTGCGACTCTTTACGCGCGGAACCCATTGTATGATAGCTTGAACGAGACGACATGGGCTCTCAACTCGATTTGTATATGGATGAACTCAATGTTGTGTCACGATACATCTATGTTGGTGTAGGTACTGATCTCGTTATCCTATGCTTTTGTTGCGTTTGCGATAAATAAATCGAGATAAAGCTTGGTCAAGTTCGACTCCTTGAGCTTCAAGCTTTCAAGCCTTAACACTTTACCAACCATGTCATTCGCCCGCTCGCTTCCGTTTTGCATACTTTTCGTTCTTGCGACGGGACGCACCCCGTTCTTTGACGATCACATCCATGCAAGTGATGCTATCGTCGGTTCTCTCGTTGAGTTCTCGGGCATCAGATCTATGTACTATATTGTGGCAAGAGCAAGATGGGATGCATTTATGAGGTTCACCGCTTTCCCTATGCATAATAGCCAGATCATGATGCTTATCTTCAGAAACACAGGTCCCCATCGTGAGCTCACCTCTGAGACACCTGTCGAGCACGCCTTAACTCGTGGGTGTCGAGTGAGGATGCTTATCAAGCGATTGATGCGGCTCGCTTTGCCGTAGAGCGAGGGTAGGCCGCGGGCTCCGAACGGTGCGAGTACGATGAGAAAGAAGGTATGGAGAGTACACCTTCAAACTGGTCGCACTAGGAAGATCATGGTATGGTCCAGGGGTGGTCCCTTCAATATTTTCCGCGAGCTAGGAGGCATTCTGGCCCATTCGCTCAGCCGTATGCTGATTTATACCGTATGGCTGAGGGTTGAAACGTTCGAGTCAGGGTGGTGGATATTTACGAATCCCAACGTGGGTGGGGAGAGGTGTAGGGCGGGCAGGATGTGAACGAGCGAGGCTAGCAGGACCCTAATGAGCAGACTCAGTGAGGAAGGTATTTCGACAAAAAATGATGTACATACCTTTGTCCCACTCATGTGGGAGGAATGTACCATAGACTGTTGTCCATCATTTTGATAAGTGGTTCCCTTTACGCGGGGTGACGGCGGTCACGAACCACTCGATACCCATAACCAGTGAGCATCCAGCAGACGTTGAAAAGAAGTGGATACTGCAGTGAACGGTACAAAACGGAGCGTCGTCGATGGCCTATCCTCTGTCACCCCCGTGCCAACTTGAATACGGTTCTAGACGGTGGACACCTGGATGCCAGAAACACGAGTGAGAGTAGAGTTAGATGGACCAGAACGAAACTCACGCCTACCATGACCAGCATGGAAGAAGCTGGTTAGCCTGTTGAGGTAACTACAAGGAGTCTCATTCGTCCATGGATGTGGATCCGTTCTGAGCATGATCCTGAATATTCATTATTCCAGGTCAAGATCTCGAAGACGGATACCATCTTGGACCTTCAAGATGCTATCAAGAATAAGACACAAATCGAAGTCGCTGCACACACTCTCGCTCTTTACAAGCCCAAGACTGCCGTAGCCATACCCTATGAAGAGCATCTCAGCAAACTCATCCTCTCCGAGCACGGGGACTTCTTGCAGAGGGGAGATGAGTTATCCGATTTTTTCCCGGAACCACCACCCGAGGACGACATCCATGTTATAGTGGGTATGTGGCAGAAGCGATCCAGGCTGACCCCAACAGTTGATTCTTCTCCAGATGCGCCATCGAGAATTGTCTGTTGGTTACGAGGAGCCGATTTCAACGACCGTCTTCCAATGTTAATCCGCCCGGGTGAAGGTATCGAGGATCTTATACCCCGCGTCAAAGAAGCACACGAACAACTGAAGAACGTAGCCCTCAACCTGATACGCCTATACAAGATATCGGGAGATGAGAGCGAGCTGCAAGAGTATCTTAACGAGACCGGTGGTGGTGAACGACTCCAAGAGGGTACCATAGCACGCAACTTCCTGGATGTGCCTGTTCTCGATCCTTTGCGTGTTATCGACGTTGCAGAAATCCAGAGCCCGACCCTTTGTGAGTGTTTTTCATGTCTCTTTTCTGGCTTAGAATGTCTGATGAATACGCTTTGAAGTTCAGGAAATAATTCCTCACATCGACGGCTTGGAAGAATACAAGGATATCTTTCTTAAAGTGAAGGATTGGGGAACGTTGGAAGAGTCCGACATCGAAAACAATGGTATAAAGGAAGCGGAAAACGAGGGTATCCCACCCTTTGTTATCACTTTTGAGAAGAAGTTGCTCCAGAAGCCACGTCTTCCCCTCGATGTACGCTGTGTTCTCGATTTGTACATGCCGTTCGATTTTGACCGTCAGTGTAGCTACGACTCGGAATCCAGGGGGCGTCAGACAACCCCGAACAATATTTTGAGCCTTACCAGACCTTGACCGCCGGGGACTCTCAGGAGAGAATCCGCCATGCTAACAGATTGGAGGTGTTCTATACCAGTGGCGTTGCGGAACCCAACTGGCAACTTTCTTGGGAACGTAATGACTTAAAGGAACATATTATGGCCTCGATGTTCTTTGACGCGTTCCTTTATCCAGCGAACGGAAGGAAGACTGCTTGGAAGTAAGTGCTCCCTTCCTTAGCCCCCTCCATATTCATGGTCTGTCCAGAGATAAACGTTGGCCTATCACTGTTGTCGTGCAACGTGAAGGCGAACCTCTACGCCAGTATTCTCCTAGAAGCGACTTTCTCATCTCAAACTCGGCTCTTCCTCGGCTGCTTGTGGTTAACTCCACACCCCAAACTCAGTTTCATAAAGATCTTCGACGGATGCTTGCCACGGGGGCCTTCGTCGTTCGTTTCGCAAACAACTTTGTGAGCAAGTTCAGCCAGCACAAGGATTTCGTCCTCTGCACTTTCTTTATTGCGGCCAATGGCACCGCCACTCGCTATAACTTATTTCAGATCCCGGACGATAAAAAGGTATGTTGTACTTTGTAATGTATAAATGACGTAGGCTCACCCCTTTCAGATTTATTACACGAAAAAGGCATTTCTGTTCGGTGACCCGCTTGGTCGCGTCGAGTTTGCACGCCATTTGTACAACCTTCGTGCAGAATTAGACCAAAAGGAGGACCAAGATGCGAAGGATGCAGTTAAGGTGCTTATTGACCAGGTCAAGGAACGCAAAATGAAGTCGATGTACACCATGTCCGAGAGTGGTCGCGGTAAGAAGCGTAAGCATACGGAGAGCAATCATGATGACCCTGCTGGTGGAGGGGGTGGAAATGGTCACAACGCACCGCTTAGAGCACATGGCTATGAGGTAGAACCGAAAGTCATCATGGATGACAGCGGCGGCACATTGGAGCCAATTTACAAGGTCCCGGAAATCCCTTTTCACTTGTTACCATGCTGACGCTCAACCTCAGACGCCGGATCATATTATCACTGTGTATAAACGCACAAACCCAAACAAGATGTTCATCGCGAAGAAAGTTCGGGAGGAATCAGACGAGCTCGAGATCTTGAAATTTCTCGATACTATGCGACCCAAGTCTGACCATGTCATCTCGTTGGTCGATTCGTTCGACGAGTGCGCCATTTTTCCCAGAATGACCACCATCGAGTACTACGTTGATCTCAGTCGTAAAGAACTTCAAAGCAAGGTTCCCCAAGTCTGCCTGGGTCTCGTCGAGGGTGTCGCGTATCTTCACAGGCTCTGTATCGCTCACAGGGATATCAAACCAGACAACCTTGTTGTCGACAAGAACTTCACCTTGAAAATTATCGATTTTGATGTTGCGATGCGAGTAAAAGACGAGGATGAGGAAGTCGACGACCAGTGTGGAACACAACGTTGGATGGCACCCGAGGTCAAGAAGAAGTTGTGGCACAGTCCGATCAAGGCAGATCGATGGTCCTGTGGGCTGGTTCTTCTCTTCCTACTCGGTGTGTCCGGCAAGCAGGACATATCCCTGAAGGGATTTGCGAGGAACTTGATGGCGCATGATCCCAAGGAGCGGCCATCGTTGCTTAAATGGGTTAGGTATTTACCACCACCGTTCTCGGACTCCGACGCAAGGAAGACCTCGCAGCTCCGTCGGGACCGAGTGGAAGGCGACGGAGAAATGACGAAGCTAAATGTGAAGAAGCAACGACTTGACTGAGGACTCAGGCCTAGGTGGATTACGGGGTCATGGTCTGGGACTCCAGTGGCTGGGGCGCCCGTCGAACTTGTGAAGTAGCCACTTCTTGTACTAACATGACGATTGTATGATTAGCAAGGCATTCTTCTGTGACACAATGTCGATGTCAAATGAATTTCCAGCATGTTTGCAAGTGAACCGTCTTTCTAAGAATCCACAACCAGAACATCCGAAACACATTCCATACCTTTGGTTTGTACCTTTCTTGTCCTCGCCTCAAGCTTATAATGGGTTACATAAGCGATTGACTCCCACCACCCACACGTCCCGACCCCCGGCTGCACATTCGCGAACCAGGATACCCTCCCAAAGCTTCCCATTCCACTCGAAGACACCTACAAACGATATCTAGTCGTTCTCCGTGGCTTGCAAGACGACGAAGAACACGCCGCGACTACCCGCGCCGTTCACAGGGAGACAGCCCTGCCCTTCAAGAACGCCTCAAGCGATGGGCTGCAGGACGAGCGAGGCGTGTCTTTCCGATCACTCCCTGTGTAGAAATAATGCCAACTTTCCGTCTTCGCTCAGTTACATCGAAGACTTTTGGTGCGTGAAATCGAAATTCTCCCCGCACTGCGATACGGACGCTGTGGCAATAGGTACGAAAGTTACTTGTCGCACAGCGATCTATTCTGTACTCGAGTACGTCTCTCTCCTCCCTCGGCCCATCACCACTTACTGATCTTTCCAAGGAATGATCCGACTCCCGATCGCGGATCTCAGCTCCCTCGCGCCGCTTCCCTTATCATCTCGTCCCTCGGCTAGCCTCGGAACCTCGCCATCGGCCAGACTCATCGACGCGTCGCCGACGCCACCAGAGATTCAGAGAATGCTCAAGGCTATCGTGCATCGGAGGGCAAGCGATGTCTCAGTGAAAGCAGGTTCGCGCTCAAGTACAAGGCGGTTTGCAAATGGAGGCGACGGGATCCAAGTAGAGATGGGTCGGGACCTCGATGTGGTTGCACACCCTTGCAGGACCAGAGAGTCGTTCTACCAGGGTACGCTTTCTCTGGTGCTCCAAAGTCCGCCTGCGCTGGCATGGTAGCGCTCCCAAGTACGTGGTATTGTTCTATCGTTGCGCGCCTTGCAGGACCTGAGACGTAATTGTCGCTTCCTCTATTGCTCCGAGTCCACCGGTAATGCTCCAGCGTGAACGCGCATGGTAGTCGACCCTTGGCTTCATCGGCCGTGGGATGCTACAGCACAGATGCGCGACGAGGCGAATAAATTACTGCTGGACAATATAGTAACTTGAAGCATAACTTTGGATTGTGGTTAATGGTAGGACTGATGTAATCTACCTCGTCGTCAACGACATGGGCCTCTACGCCTTAACATCGAGTCCGAATTCATCGACGGACGTGGCTGCCTGTATGCCTATATCCTTTTCTCATACACCGTGACTCGTCAGTGGTGCTGACCTTTTACAGTGAGCGTTTCTACGGCCGCAGGTACGACACTAACCATGGAGCGGTCGGCTCTGCGAAAGTCCCCTTACCTGTGTCGATATCAGCCAAGGGTATTGAAACTCTTCATCGTCGATGCATACGTCGAGCTTCCATCCAGCATACCAATCATGGTGTTTACATTGCGTTCGCTGATTTCGCACCAAACACCTTTACAGCCAGGACGGCAAGTGGGTCATGGCGGGGAAGTACATCTGCGTCCGGTGGTATGCTGAGTAAGATTCAGTTTCTTCGTTCTCTAATCTCTAGAGAGGAAAAAAAACCGATTTTCCGCCTTGTGAATTCGGGTTCGTTTCAGATGCTTGTACTACGCGATCAAGATTCAAAAAAACTTACCACATTGGAGTCCACAACCGTGACACTGACAGCGGATTGTGAGTGACACATAAAGCGTTTCACAGAGAACATCTCCCTCCCGTCCTCTTCCCCGTGCGTCCATTTTTCTTGCCGATCACGCCGAGTCGCTGACGCACACCGTTGTCGTTGTCTGAAATCCGCCGCCACCGGGAAGCGATCCCCGGGCCCGCCAAACCGATGGTACCATTGGTAACGTTGACTCTACTCTTCTCACTGTCAATGCCCGTCAAGCACTGTCATGAAGAGCCGTTTCGTGGGTGTGAAGGTGATGACCGTACACCATGCGGTTTCCCACACCGTGCAATCATCTCGCCGCCAGCCATGATACTCATATCTTTCCGCAGGTGGTCGCAACCGATTTTCATTCGAGATGTGGCCGTGTCTGGGATGTCGTCCAATGCAAATGTTAGCTGAGGAAAAGGTCCGTCGGGGTGGTTCGGTAACTTTGGCTGTAATTCGACACGGTTGGCGGCATCGATGGCACTGGTGACGGTGATGACTTTTTTCGCTTGCTCGTCACCGCTTTCGCCACATGTCAGCTGGTGAAGTGACGTAGCAGACGAGGAATGTCTTTGGGGCTCTTGGAGGATGATTTCTGCACGTTGAATCGATGAAGGAGGCTTGTGAGGGTACGGATGCTCGTCCTGCCTTCTTCGGGGTCTCTGCTGGCGGGACTGAGCAACATAGTACGAGGAGGTGGAAGAGAAAGGTCAATATTGGGAACACGTGAGCAGATTCGGGTCACGTGACCGGTTAATAATTTGAACTGCTCGTTAATAAACCCGGGTTATTAACTTGTTATTAACACGCTGTTGAGTTTTCGCCCGTACCCTAGCGCGGGGAGCTTCATCTCGGAGGACCGATCGTCTTCCAGGCACGTGCTATCCGGGTCACGCGGCCCTTGAGTAGCACTGCCAGCTCCGAGAGCAATTTAGATTAGATTATGCTTGCTTGTGGCAAGACCTACAGTGCATATGTATTCCTTTTGCTCCCGCGCTCAGGTTTTAGATACCACCTATTCCACCGACATTCTTATCACAACAAGGACGACACGAGGAGCGACATAGACGCAGCAACGACCATCCCTACCACGGAGGGCAATGATACCCTCAATCCTCCAGCACCGCTCGAGCTACTCGCGGCAGCGACAAGTGGGGGACACTGAGGCGCGACAAGTGATTGACCGTAGTTGGCCGTAGCCCACAGCAGGACACCGTTCGTCCAGCCGAAACCTACTTGGACGGTGTATTCACCACCGGAGCCTGAGGAATCGACGTTCAAATTGGAAAATTTCTCGAAAATCTTGAATCGGACGACAGATTAGATCTAGCAGATACATGGTAGCACAGAACGGACGACATACATTGCCGGTGTTGCCGATGCTGTTACTAAGGTTGAGCTGTGCCGCAGGCAGTTGGGGCAGCATACCCGCAATAGACCCTCCAGTAGCGTGCCTACGGTCGACATGACGAACCGGCGAGCAAAAAGAAGACAAAGGATGCTCACCAGCTGCACAAAACGCTCGTAACATACCTGTTTGCCATCTCACGCTTGAGGGTAGCCGCCCAGCCTTCGCCAGCTGTGGCGTTTCCGCCGTTGACGACAGTTCCGTTCAAACCATTGACATCGGCACCGGGTCCTGTTGCGGTAAAGTTTACTGCCTGATTGTTGTGGTACGGTTGCCCGGGGAGCTGGGCCTCGGTGAAATTGAGCTGACCGGCAGGGACGAGATCGTACGTCGACTGTCCCGAGCCAGGTGTAGGGAGAGCGTTTGTTGTAAGGTTGGACGGCAACGCCTCGAGGGCGGACATGATGATGTACTGATGGGGCGGCCAAGCATTCGGCGAATCCCTGACGGGATGCGTCAGAAATGGCTTCAGAATCCCGAGAGCGACTGCTCCTTACCATTGCAATCCTGTGTAATCTACAAAGGTAACAGGGAAGGTACCATTGTACCTGTTCATGACCATGTTCACCGCAGCAAAGTAACCAAATGCATTCGCCTGGGAAGAAAGGACCTCGTCGGGGATGATACCGTTCCAGACGGGATAGAACGTCGCAGTAGTAAATATGGAGTTGCGTGAGTTAGACGTAAGGTTGAAGTCATAGAACGCAAGTTTTGAAGAATCCCACATCAGATCCAAGATCCCAGAACGGATCCCAGCGGCGACTTCGAGGTGGGTGGCTGCAGCGGGCCCGTTCGAGCTGACGTACAGGTTGGCTAGAAGGACATGGGCCTTGTCTAGGACAAGTCAGCCGTTTATCGCAAAGACAGCCAAATCACTGACAAAGTATACTGTTGAGATCCACTGGAATGTGGTTCCTGACGTTCAGCGTACGGAGACCGGGATTACCAAGTTGCGGGACCATCTCGAACCGGGAGCTGTAGTCCCAACCGGTTTCTGCTCCGGATGCGAGTTCGCTATACAGGTCGGCAGCCTGGGAGTCTGTCAGAGGGGTCGATAATGTCGGATCATGGACGGTCAAGTAATCTTCGATGTACGACTCTGGGCGTGGCGCGCTGTTATTAACCGCGTAGCGAGCCATAGAATATGTCTGGCCAGTATACGGGCTCTTCACTTGAATTGTCCGATTAGTGGCCCACCACGCTAGCTCCGTCTGAAGTATCTTGGTTAGCGGAGGGGGGGACCAGCAGAACAACACACGCACCTCAGCACTTGGAAGACCACGCTGAAGAATTGACGCGTCGCCTGTAGTGGTAACATAATCTGAAAGCATCTTGACGCACATCAAATTCGATCCAAAGTAATGGAACGCTCACAACTTACGTGGACGAACAAGGGGGGTTGGGAACGGTCCAAGTCTGCACGTGTCAGCCTACGTAGCCAGCTTGGCAGGGAAACGAAAACTCACAATAAGTACGACCCCCGTTGGGTACGAATCCGAAATCCTCTATCTCATCCATAAAATTTTGCAGAGTTGAATTCACGGTATCATAAAGTTGCGATTCCAGCAAGCCCTGGATGATCCAGTAGCTGTCCCAATAGTCTACAATGAGCGAATTAGCACCAATCAAACAGCAATCAAGAAATCACAGACATTGTTCTCGGAAGCGTCCACCAGGAATGACGAAACTGTAGTTGAGCGGAATAAAGGTACTCTCGCACGGTCCGTCGCCGGGGTATATGCTACAAAGCACGGACTGGTTCACCGTTCTAGCGAGTTGAGGCCAATATCCATTGACGGTTTGCGCAAACGCTTTGACCAAAGGGTCGGTGATATTGTTTAAAAATGGCGGACTAGCACTGAATCCTGGTAATGGAGCACCCTGGAGTTCGAGACCCTCTCCAAGAAAGTCATTGTCCAATAAATTAACAATATTACCTTCGGTCAGGGTCGAGAGATTGAACGCAGCAAAGTCTGCGAGGACTTGCTGAGACGATTTGCTCGTGGGCTTGTCGACAATCGTCTTGGCATCCGAGTATGGCTGTGCGAGGTTCACGATTTGCAACAACTACGGGTAACGGCGTCACAAACAACGATCAGTGATGACTTTCGGCGACAAATTTTCGACTTACTTGGCCAGGACAAAATATTTGGCCAATACACCACGGCTGGACGGGGGGCAAGGCGGCTTGTGAAGGCACCAGGGAATTGAGTGGGACCGTTGGACTAGGTACCGAAGTCGAGATGATAACAGTGGGTACGCCCGTCGCCGCGAGGGTGGTCGAGGCCTGGGGTATAGCATAGGTATAATGGGCCAGCCAGACGAGGGTGGCAAGCTTCTTGAGGGATGTAGACATTAAAAAGTCACTCTGCTTTGCGACGTTTCTTCGTCAGATCGGAGGGCCTCGCAATGTCGAGAAACGGCTTGATCCGGTTGAACTGTGTGGGGCGACCGTGCAAAAGCCGACGTGGTTTCGAACTTTCCCCCTGAGCAGACAAGGACGAGTTCCCACTGTGAGCCCAGTCATCACGGTGCACTTTTATGATCAAACGAATCACGGGCGCATTCCCGAGCCGAGGTCTGGTGACCCTGTTGTACCGGCAGGTACGGACTGCAGCATGAGGTCGCACGTAAAGCGGCGTACAAATTTGGAGCAGTCGTTACCATGGGCCATCAAGTTTAGCCTACAACGGCTTTGGTGGCAGCTCATAATATACATACTGGGTGCGCACTCGAGTCTTTATACTTGGTCCACAGTCGCCGCTTGTGCTGCACTCCTAAGGAATCATCACGAACAGATTTTTATACGTACATTGATCGACCATACTGAGCAACAGTACGTGTAATTTTAGTGACCCCCCGTGTAGCCAGGCGTACATCCTACCAGTTTCAATTTCCCAGAGTATCGACGGAATACGGCAAGCTTTTGTGCGCCGTGAGAGTGACTCTTGCGGAAGCGAGTGTGCTAGAAGTAGAATTCAAACCCGAGGAGACTGCCTTCAGCCACATTTATGGCATACGACAACGGAATCCTCGTAGTCGTGGATGGTCAGATACGAGGCAGGCGGCGCTTTATATTGTGTTCCGCGAGATATTCCCGTAGCCCCGCAATCGGAACGTAGAACACTAAAGTTAGCTGGGACAAACATCGGCGTCATAACGAGAGTGCAACGTCATATCAAAGGTAAACGGACTCATCCAAATGATCGTGGTCCGGCATCATTAAGCCGAGGGTGACATGGGGGCCCAAAACCCACGCGCATGACATTGGGAAACGTATCCCATGCTCGCCTGGGTAGCGACCGGATCATGGTGTAAGACCACCGTCCCATGTCCTCAAGCTCATCGTTGTAAAAGCGTGGTCGATTTCAGATACCTCTCATGAGTAACTGAGCCAACGAAAAGCATCGTCTTGGCACGATGCGCAGATCATGTGCCAAGGTCAATGAGCTCAAAGTGCGTGAAAGGTTTGAAGACTCAACATCGCAAGTATCACAAGCCCCGCCTACCGCGTACGTTCACATGAATGGGTGACTCCAGCTTGGGTGCAAGAAAATATCATTTGTGTAGGAAATGCAAGGGTGTACTTACGAATGGTATGCCCTACTTTGCACCAAGAAAAATAGTCAAACAGCTACCCGCACCACGAACTCATACCTCTTAGTCATGCATCATGGTAATGCTACAACGCACCTACTCCCTTCTTCATGAGCAAAGCAAGGGTATCGATGCGTATGATCCAATACGTTCAATTTCCCAGTCCGTCCTAGTACTCCTAATCGACCATCATGCGCTCCGTGAGGAGACCCTCGCCATACGCCATGCTTTCGAAGATGACTTGTCTCCAGACGCTAATAGCAAATTCTTGAGCTTCCTCTTCCAAAACCTATGAAAAGAACGTAATTAGTGGGATTTATTGCCAGAAAAACGCTGAGCTCCTACTGGTTCTAGGCCATCTACAAGCTTCTGAGGACCTTTATGGTCCTTGAGATGCTCTAGGACGAACATGATGAGGTCGTCGTCTTCTAATTCGCCGAGATATTTAACCATAAGGCGTTTGACAAGAGGCTCGAACTTTCGGTCAACCATGCTCTGGCGAAATAATTAGCAGACTCACAAAGAAGAAAATATGGACTTACATCGTTAAGACCGTCCCACCTGACCTTCGCCTTGAACAAGGTCTCCCTGTCATGCGGGACAGACTCTTTGATCGTCTGAAGACGCTCCTTGGCCTTCTCACCCTCCGCAGCGCTGAAATCAAGCTTCACCAATGGCACCTTCCGTTTCTTGATGTCCTCTTCCTCCTCTTCCTCTTGTCCGAAAACGGCGGTCTTGACATCCTTTGGCGCGGCCTCAGCTTTGACCGGGCCAGGTGCAATAGACATGCTGAGTTTGACTGGTGCGCCATCATCAAGAAGCATTCCAGCTTTGCGTTGTTCTTCGGCAAGTGCTTGCATGTCCTCCATCTGACGGGCAAGGAATCTTTCTGATTCAATACGAAGGTTCTCGGCTTCCCGCTCCTCATAAGCGCGTGATTCAGCATCCGCCGCTTCTTCTGCTGCAACTCGGCGTGCACGAGATTGTCGCCAGCGGGCTCTAGCAGGGTCATTGGGTTAAAATATGACGACGAAGAAAAATTTGTCAACGCACCTGTCAACGTAGAACAACTCGTCACTCTCATCGTCGTCCCAGACATCAAGTCGAGCTTGCATCTCCACGCGATCCCGTTCCTCGGCTTCCTTGATGGCATTTTGGCGCGCAATCGACCGTTCTAGTGCAGCTATACGAGCTCGTTCTCGAGGCTCATAACGGCGTTCTCTCTGCAAATTGTTGGGGACATGTTCAGCATCGATGCACCTATCTGGCCCAACGAAATACTCACGTCCTTGAACGAAATCTCCTCATCTCGCCTTCTGGCATCCTTCCGATCCCTCTCCATTTCTTCGTCGGTCTTTGGACCTTTACTCCACTCGTCCAACGCTCCCGTCGCAGCACCTGTGTCCTCCGCCTTCACAAAGCCGAGAGGCTTGCTGTAACTTTGTGGCCCTTTCCCCGGTGCCTGTTGGCCCTTTCCAGGCGTCGATTGAGATGGCTGCTGCGACTGTGGCTTACCCCAGTCCCTCTTTGGCCCACTCGGTGTCGTGGCCAAGAGATTTGGTATACTATCGCGAACTTCTCGTACTTTCTCTCGTTCACGTTTTGCGGCACGTTCACGAAATTGTGCGATCTCGGAGATGACGAGGCCGCGTTGTGTTTCTGGAAGGTCAGCTTCCTGAAGATCGTGGAGGTGAGGGGGTATGACGTATTTCTCCTTGTCGAGAAGGCCATTGTTCGCTGCTTCCTGGGAGGTACGATTGATTTCCTCGACGAGTCCATTGACCTTGGCTTTCGCTTGCTGCGTCATCGCCTCGTCTGTCTGTTTTCATGTGAGAATATAACAAGATACTACAATGAAAGATTGTGGCTCACGTCGGTCTTCATCTTTTGCGTAGAGTAGGCGTCCAAAAACAGTTTCGTCTTTTCGTCTGCTTTTATCTGGGAAAATGTATGCGACGTAGGCGTGAAACGATTGGCATGATAGTGACGGGACGCACCAGAAGCTTTTTGTTTGCGCAGCCATCCTCGAGCGCTGGGAGCTCGATGCCCTGGAGAAGCGTCAAACACCTGATTGCAGAGTCTGGATCTTCATATTCCGCAAACCCGAATCCTTGCGGTTTATTTGCAGGGGTAATGAGTCGCTTGAAGGACTTGACGGGACCACATGCCTGGACAGCGATTCAACATATTCCCCGGATGGATGTGACAGTGTACTCACGGAAAGCATCTGGTTAAGAAAGGCGTCGGTGATCCCGCCAGATATCGAACCGACAAACAGAGTTGCCTGCTTCTGGGGGGACATAAAAGGCTGATGCATCATTTGTTGCTGCTGTGCGAGAGCCGATATTGAGGGACCTTGGCCGTACGATGGCAAAGGTGGACGCAGACCAAGTCCTAACCGGTTCGGAGCAGGTTGCATGTTTGACTTGAATTATGATGTGGTGTTTTTTTCGAGTGTTTGGTGCGTGAGTTGCGCCGATTCTGAACCTCGATAAACGGAGAACAGAAGGCTGAAAAGATGAGGCTCACAATTGCAGATACGATCCAACGTTGTGTTCTGAGACAAGACTGAGAGAGCGGATGGTGGTAGTCGAGGGTCAAGTCAGGAGACCAGTCCCTTGCTAGGGTTTTCCCACGACACTCGAAACATGGTCCTCTTCTTTACGTCGACTGATGAGTCGACGGCGGTGCATAATTCTAACACCATTTCAGCGGTGAAACCACCCGTGACCATTTATATGGGAAAGGACAAGGTCGAGAGTACGTGTCAGGTTGTCCTGTGTACAAGGCCGACGTTCACTCGCACAGATTAGACGAAGACCTGATCAAATATGCATGGCCCCAGGATGTGTGGTTCCACGTCGACAAGCTCTCTTCTGCTCATGTATACCTCCGCATGCCTGAAGGCATGACTTGGGAGGCGATACCGCAGGCTCTTCTGACAGACTGCGCTCAGTTGGTCAAGGCAAACTCGATCGAGGGCAAGTAATGTTCGGGTCGTCACTTTCTCATTTTTAAGACCGTAGTATTTCAGGAAACAAGAAGGATAATCTGACAATCATATACACACCTGCAGACAACCTCAAGGTATGAATGATGAGCAAAGTGATGAGCGGGTCAAGTGACGTAGATCGTACGCAAGAAACAAGGTGACATGGCCGTCGGTCAAGTTTCCTTTCATAGCGACAAGCGGGTGGGTCTGCCTACCAGTTCAATGCGCTCGCGCTTTATCTCATAAACCCGATCTAGGTGAAGAGAAGTGTGTATCCCCGAGTCTCATTTCATTCGAGTAGCTAACAACCTGCACTAGTCCACGTCCCCACCCGAGAAAACCCTATTGTCAACCGCCTCAACAAAACCAAAGTCGAAAAGGTGGTTGATCACGAGCAAGAGAAGATCGACCGCGTGAAGAAGGAGAATGCAGAGAAGCGTGCGATAGCTGCTCAACGCGTAAGCATCCTCTTCTCCGCGTGTTGTTTTCCGTCTCCTACTGTTTTATCTGTCAGAAAAAAGAAGAGGCTGAGCTCGCAAAACAGAGGGAAGCAGAAAAGGCTGCTTGGTCGTATGATTTGCTATTCAACGTCGAGGAGGACCCAGACGCCCCAAAGCTGACTGGCAAAGCGATCGAGGAAGATTTCATGTAGTGCTGTTATCTCTTACTTGTCGTGCTTGTCAATCACTTTTTGTTAATGTAATCGCCCATCGCCCTGTGGCCGCGATCGGGCCTTGGTAAGGGGCTGTTCCAGTCTTGGATCACTTGTCTCCAAACACCAACATGAGCATCCGCTTCAACTTCGCTGACCTCCCACATACCCAAGACCACGCAGGCGATCGTACAGCATCATCAAGCTCGGACTCTGAAGACTGTGCAGAAGAAGATAACAACTTTGAAGACTGGGTTTCTGATCATGAACAACTTCAACCTTGTCCATCGCTCTTTGAGGACAAAACGTTCACCACAGCGACAGAGGCTTTGACGTACGACAAAACTACGCATGGATTTGATCTGCATGCCACGAGCAAACAGTGGAGTGCGTCCTGTTTCCCAGCGTGCTTGTCTCTATCGAAGCCGACTGACATTAACGTAGAGCTAGACCTTCATCGTCGGATACGACTGATCAATTTCATCCGAAAACATGTAAGACTGGCGATACTTCTGTTCGCATTGGACATGACCATGCTGTTCTTGTTTAGAAATTGACTCCCGCGGATGTTGGCAATCTCACAGACACTGAATCGTTCTTCACATCCGATGACTATCTTATCCCCGTCATCGAAGATGATCCCCTACTGCGTAAGTTATCTTCGCGTCCACCATCGTTAAATCCTCCATCATCTGCCCACCTAGAACTTGATTTTGATGACGATTGGTCCGACGATGACGAGGTTGGGCCTTCCACTGAACTCAATCCTTGCCCCCCTTCAGACCTCCCTACCGCCCTCAGACGCATTCAAATCCTTGAAAAGAAATTATCCCAGGCGCAAATGAACTTGTCAGACTACCGAAAACTCGTCACTCAAAATTTGAACATCTCCAGCCTCGCTGAAATCATAAATGATCCTGATCCATCTATCGGTGAGGCTCCCCGCGACGACGATACACATTACTTTCTGAGTTACGAATACAACGGTATGCATCAGTTTGTTGTACAGAGTGTCGTTGACGCATTGTCTGGTATATCCAGATATTCACGCTGTGATGATACAGGATAAAGTCCGGACATCCTCCTACGCCTCATTTATCCTCACAAACCCCATTTTGTTCCGTGATGCCATCGTTCTCGACGTTGGGTGCGGAACCGGTGTCCTTTCCCTATTTGCAGCGAAATCCGGCGCGAAACATGTCTATGCTGTCGATGCGAGCGGAATCGCTGAAAAGGCTGAAAAAATCGTCCGTGAAAATGGATTGCAGGACGTTGTTACGTAGGTTCTTTGTGTCGAACTTCCTTCATCGTGTCACCCTTGACCTCATTGGTAACTCCAGCGTGATACGTGGAAAAGTGGAAGAAATCCGTCTACCCGATGGCGTTGACCATGTCGACATCATCATATCCGAATGGATGGGCTACGCACTTCTCTACGAATCGATGCTCGATTCTGTTCTTCTTGCACGTGATAGATTCCTCCGTCCAGATGGAGGTGTCATGGCACCAAGTCAATGCAGGATGATGTTGGCGTTGTGCGAGGGCAACGAAATAGTGAAGGACAGAGTGGACTTCTGGGACGATATATATGGTGCGCCTCCCCTCGATCATACATCCTCTTGTGATTGAATGGATCGCGACTGCAATCAGGGTTCGATCTTTCTGAAATGGCGCAGAGCATCTACAAGGATGCCATCATTGACGTCGTCAGTCCGGAATCGGTGGTCAGCGAGCCATATCTACTCAAAGTAAGCTCTATTTTTCTTCCCTTTCTTCCGTGCGCTTAATCCATTCCCCAGGATCTGCACCTCCAAACCACCACGTCCCGCCAACTCGAGTTTACATCCCCGTTTTCACTCACCTCGACCTCGCCCATGCGCACGAAAATCCACGCGCTCGTGCTCTACTTTGACACGTTTTTCACGACCACCGGCGTACATCTCTCACCGGACGTCCCGGTGCGGATCATCAAAGACGGTGACGTCACCCTCGCAGAGGTCTGGCCGATCGCGGGCAAACCACCCCCCAAGCGCAGGGCCAGTCTGAGCCCGGGCCTAAAAGAACGTGAAGAAAAACGTGTGATTAGTTTTAGCACGGGACCGACGAGTCAGCCGACGCATTGGATGCAAACTCTCTTTTTGCTCAAGGACCCGATTTTGGCTGAGGAGGGTGTGTATTCCGTTTCACTTTGCACTTTACTTCTTCTTTTGTTTGCTAATACGCTTTTTTCTCCGTCTAGGTATGGTCGTCTCTGGCACGTTTTATTGCAAAAAGAGCGATTTCAATTCGAGGGAACTCGAAGTTGAGATTCATTACTCAGTCAGAAAGTCTGCAGATGCGCCAGCGAGCGAGGTGATTGTGCAGATGTACAAAGTTCACTAGTACTATTTATTTGCGCCCGTGTACTGTATGTTTACACAACCATTTCCACCAAACCAGATATTCGAGATAAGTGTGTGAGTAGCATATTGCAACTAATTAGTAGTGACACGCTGGGGTTACATGCAATATCCTTCAAATGTCGCGAACGAGTCTGTGCAAGAAAAGCCAAAGTCCCTGCGAAAACGTAAAATGTGGATAGCGAGGTGTATATGGAGAGCGTGGCGACGACTGTCTGGACCTCTTTAAAACATCCGGTCAGCATCAGAAGGAACAGAGACAGACTCGCGTGGCGACGTGAGCACGTGTGACGACCGCGACGAAGAGGCGACGATCCGTCGTAACGGCGTAAAGCTGTCGCTGCTCGGCCGATGTTGGAAGTCTGCATCGATGACGCTTCCCCGCGCTGCTGTCCCTATCCCAGCCATCCCCACCGAATACATCCCAAACTCGGCCACGTCGCTCATGTGAGAGTCACTCCCGTCGTGCGCCATCAGCAATACAGACGTGAGATCCTCGGGTGACGCATGCAGGGAACCGCAATCAAAGTCGGCGAGGTCGGGTGGTTGGAAATAGGACGACCGAGGCGATGCCGCTTCCCCTGCGTCGGTACCGATGATGGTGTCGCGCCACGTGCCGGCGTGTGGGTTCCAAGGATCACATAGTTCCAACCCCATGTTGCCCGGCTTGGATCTCCGCACGCCAAACTCGGGACTGTAATCATCGTCTTGTGAGAACCTGTCTTTGCGCGGGGAGGGATTGTACACGAGCGTGGTCTGATCGGTGCTCGACCGCGACCCGCTTCGTGCCCTACGGTACGCTCCGTATTCCAGTCCTTGACCCAACCCTCGATCCACTTTATCGACAGGGGAAATATTCCGCCATCGTTTGCGTGCAAAGAGGCATCGCAATGCGAAAAGCGCTACACATAGCGCGAAGAAGCCAACGAGGCCAATAAGAATTTTGACGCCGATCGAAAGCTGCGATCCACCGCTCTGAATACCCGAGCTTGGCTGAGAAGACCCACTCCCCAAGGGTTGCTTCAACACGCGAACTTGATTGAATTCCTCCAAGGCCTGAGTGGCATTCGTCAGACCGAGTAAGCCGAGCATCGGACGCGTTCCAAACTGAACGGATGTGTTGAAGTATCCAGTCGCGTTTGGCTGTTGGTAAGCCATGACGGTGTAGACATTCCGCATGAAAGGAATTCCAAGGATCATATCACCTATGTCGGAGGTCGCTGTGAGCTGCGAAGGGTCGGTCTGTATGAGACCTGTGCAATACTGCGAATTTGATTGTCCAGCGGGCTCCACGGTTAGATCGAGAGGATGGAGGGGAAGTTCATTTTGACCATTCAAAGTGATGGACATGTTGAGAGGGGTCGCACATGGGACATAATCTACGAGGCATGGTAAAACCGATTTGTCAAATCGTGAAACGATAAAGCCGTACACATTCCGTCAGCGGCAGGGCTGATACCCAATGCTCCGTAAATTCCATTGGCCAATGTAGGTGTTGTCATTATCAAAGGTATACCCGAATCCAGGAGGGCGGTTGGTTCGGGTGCGCCGGATAGTGATTGCAGCGCAATGGGACGCGCTTGACCATTGACGTATACTGTAATTGCACGAATGGTCGTCTTCCAGAAAAGAGTACCAACGCTCTCGCTCACAAGGAGTGAATAATTGATTTGTGAGGGATCTGGGACAATTTCGGGAGGGTGCCGACCGATACCGAGAAGGGAAGGTATCTGAGTGAATCCGGGACGCGCAAGAGTAAGTGAGAAGAAAGATTGGAAAGGCGCATTAGTAGCCGGTGTGAGGGAGAAGAGATTGGAAGAAATGGTTGCTCCGTCCGGAGCGTCATCCGTGCTCGCGGGTATCGTTTGCTGAATCAGAGAATTGGGAGGGAGTGCGAGACCGAGGATGCCATCAAAATTATATGACAATGGCTCGTTATTGACAGACGTTGCTGCGGCTATTTTGACTTGTGAGATAATCATTTGGGGAAACGCAGCGAACTTGCTGACCTAGTGCTTGATTCGGAATGACGTAGCCTCCGATCTGTACTTGGTCCCATACAATAGGACCGCTGACGGTACCGGAAAGGTACTGCAACGTGAAGGGGACACCTGTTGTTTGCGAGGAGCTCGGATCATACAGACGCCCGCTCGTTGCTGAGCATGAGGTTGATGAGCATGACTTGGATGCAATCCACTGGGAAACTAGGCTGAGGAGGAGCATGAATAGAGAGGAAAACACGTCTCACGAGATCGGAAGAACCTGTATCGACTTGCAAGGAGAGCTTCTGTTGAGAAGATCCGACCAGTACTGGGACAGCGTATACTCTGTGAATCAAAGTGTGGAGTCGGTGCCTGTGTGCTATCTTTAAAGGGGAAAGAAGAGGGGGCAAGAACGTGGATCGGGCATACGGCCATCGATGGGTGTTGGGGAGGAGAGCCAATAGACCATGTTATGAATGATATTAAACCTGGACGTACGCGGCATAATAATTCGTCGGAACCATGTCCATGCTCAGCACGATCCCAGGACCTCCACCGTTTCCTCCGCCTGATGCTCGTTCCTTGTTTTTCCTCCTGACGCGGGAGTTAAGACGGATTGTCATTGCGATATTGAGCTTTAGAAGCAGGAAGGGGGAACGAGGGAACTTTGGCAGGAATCGGGGTTACAAGAAAGCCTCGCGCGTGATCCAGGGAAGGTGAGCGGGGAGGTAGCACCGCGTGAGATTCAGGCAACGTTGTTAAGTTTAGATGACAGACGGCTCATCGACAAGGGCCAATCAGTAGGAAGCCTGTGAAGGAAGGGAACAAGGAGCGACAAGAATGAGTGCGCGATGGCTCGGAGAAGGAAATGGAAATAGCAAGGAGGCTGAGCAAACGACAGACAGGAGGGCACACACGAGGAAAACTGTCAGTTCAAGGAACGACTCGGATCACCCTTGTCGCTTTACCCTGTGAGTGGGTTGACGTTATTTCGCTAAACGTCGTGCTTGACAACAAAAAACATGAGTACATAGTATCATGCATGTATAGATATTACTTAGACCCATCGTGCCAAATGCCCTTTGGCCACTCATTGGACCGGGGCGCCGTGTCTTGGTGCTTGCAAGTTTTCAGGCCTTTGATGATGCATTGATGATCGAGCCACATAAATGATAGAGCCACTTTGATCCGAGACGGCCAAAGACGCCCACCACCTGGTTACCAGCGGGTCTCAAGTCCGCAGTCGTTCTTGAGACTAGCTCTCTAGCTGTGAATCAGCAGCAGGTGTCAACTGTATCTTGGCAGACATCCAACCACTGGCAAGCGCGCGGTCTCCTGTGACGGATGAACCGCTTCGGATCCTCCATGGCCAGGCGACAGTTTAGAGCCCGCCATTCCAATGACAACCGTGGAGGCAACACAGTCAGGTCTCCGCTCACTCACTGCAAGTGTTACCTCTGTTACTTTCGAGTCTTACTGACTAGAATTTCCTTGAAAGTCATATCGCTTCCAATAGTCAGTTTCAGGTCCTAGGCGCCGCTGTCACCAGCTGACCACCCTCAGGGTCATCATATATCACTTCAAAAATCCATGTCTTCCTTTACGAGCGGGCTGCTGGATACGACGCCAGCGCTGCCAGGTCTTGATCGGACAATCGTGATTTCCCCGCGTCGGCTGCATCTGACCCTAGGTGTCATGTCGCTGGACGACGCGGAGGGTTCTGACATCGGTTTTGATAGTCAAGCGACCGATTCAAGGAAAAAGACACTCTCGCAAGCTCTTTCACTTCTGACCTCACTTGAGCCACGGATATCAGAGATGCTATGCGGCGCTCATCTGATACTCCCTCTTCAAATGATGGACATCATGCCGCCGGATGGCGGGGATCCAGATAAAGCACATGTCCTTTGGCTGGGGCCCTCGCACGAAACTGAGGAAGCACGACGGCTACGGCAAGTCGGCGGTGAATGGTGACGTTGCAGGCATAGCTTTTGTTTCGCTAACGATGTACTAGAGATGGTGAACAAGACATTTGTAGAAGCAGGATTCATTACAGAACGTCGTCCTCTCAAGGTCCGTTTTATGTTCAGTTTCCTTCTCGTCATTCACAGCCTATCAGTTGCATTGCACGATACTCAACACAACCTATCGTCGACCAAGAACAAGAGGGCCACGACAGCCATTTTCGTACAGGCGTCTGCTCGAGTCACCTGCTGCACAGGCTGTCCTATTGGAGCAGCCATTGGCAGGCTTGCGACAGCCTGTCAAGGTGGATTTTGGAACATGGCACGTGGACGAAATTCAGATATGTAAGATGGGTAGCTATGGGCCCGAGGGTGAGTATGAGAGCTGTGGTACCGGGCTTGTCCTGAGCCGATAGTGTATGTAGTATGATGTAACTAGGTCGGCATATGGGCGGCACAGGTGTGGCGCGATGTGCCCGATGTGTGACAAATTTAAAGACCGATTAAAAGACCGCCTTGTATCATGGTGCGACTCCTTGTCTCGCTCAACACCACCACCTCCAACAGCGCCCCTGCTCTGCACTCAACGTCCTACTTTCTACGTTCACATAATGTCTGAAATCAGGAGGAAGCTCGTCATCGTCGGTGATGGTGCTTGTGGCAAGGTCTTTCTCTTGCTCTACCCCTCCCAAATATTCCTTCTGATGTCTGCGCCAGACCTGTTTGTTGATTGTTTTCTCCAAAGGAACGTTCCCCGAGGTATTTTCTCGTTCCCCTTCTTCCTTCCTTGCACTTTACCCATTTTCCATCCTCTTCCCAGGTCTACGTTCCCACCGTCTTCGAGAACTACGTGGCGGATGTCGAAGTTGACGGCAAGCACGTCGAGTTGGCGCTATGGGATACTGCTGGTCAAGAAGACTACGACCGGCTGCGACCTCTCAGCTACCCTGACTCTCATGTCATCCTTATTTGTTTCGCAATCGACTCGCCAGACTCGTTGGACAACGTACAGGAAAAGGTCGGTTGCTTCCTCGGGCCCTCTCGTCATTCGTTCTCAAGCACTGCCAATTTCAGTGGATCTCCGAGGTAATGCACTTTTGCCCTGGTTTGCCATCCCTCCTTGTTGGTTGCAAGAAGGACCTTCGACGTGAACCCAGGGTAATTGAGGAGCTCCGGAAGACGAGCCAGCGTCCTGTCACCCCCGAAGAGGCGAGTGGTCATGGTCGATGCACTCTTGCTTATTTACCTAGTGACGTGTCATAGGGTATGGCTGTCGCTAACAAGATTGGCGCGAAGCACTACCTCGAGTGCTCAGCACGAACGGGAGAGGGTGTTCGTGAGGTCTTCCAGTATGCCACTCGGGCCGCGCTTCTTAGCCGGGTCAAGCACAAGAAAAACCACTGCGTGGTCTTGTAGACTACTTGCTAGGACGACCCTTCGTTTTATCCTAAATGCCGATGTTGTTCCCCCTCTGCCTCGCTACCAGTCTCTACTTTTCTCGTCCAGAATCCATACCCTTCACGACTAGTGTTCTGCAATCTTCATGATCTGACCTCTTTTGTTTCATGGTTGTGAATTACTCTTGTTCGTCGTGACAATGACCTTAGTGTGAGCCTTTGTTTTGAGATTTACATGTGCATCATGGGTCCTGTTTGAGTTGTTTTCCAGTTGCTATCGCATATGGGCGTAAACCCTTCCGCAGCTATTTGACGCCAGCTACATCCAGTGTCGACTTGTCACTTGGCCTGTGTTTGCCAAGATCGATTATCGTCATGCAACCAGTCACTGGTTAAATCCGTCTCCATCCAGCAAAGCAGCGAGACAAGGCGTTTTCCTTGCAGCGTCACTTCCTCCGACACCGACTCCCCATCCCGAGTCCAGTCAAATACCTACTGCCAACCTACAGCGAATCACTAAGGCTTCTTTGCACAGCTTTGCAATGTTTGTTACCTTCCGGTGGAGTTGGGTGTCAACGACACAGGTAGCAGAACCGCTCTAGGAGGAAGCGGGGAACGACTAGCACGAATGAAATGTTTGTGACTTGTTGACTGGGTTCGCCGCATCGTTGCGCGTCTTCTATCTCCACCAGCGAGTTCCTGCGGCAGAGTCTCGGAGCCACTACCTGTGCGGATTTGTCCACGGTTCCGCGCACGTGCGTTCCCAGACACACTAGGCACCCCGCACTGCTTTATTTGATGGGAACGTACAGGTATTTCGTCCTGTGCACTGTTTCACACACGGCTTTATCTTCCTTGGGAAGTGGGTCCACGTACTACACGCTCCGCGTGACCTGAATTTAGACTTGTCGTTTACCGGAACTCGGCAAGCCTTGCGTTTGTTCTTGATAGCAATTGGTGCCTGGGTTGCTGTGGTCCAACACTATGTATACGATCGAATGACGGAATATCCAGGGGTTCGCTCTGTGCTGGTGCCTCGATCGTCCTGGGATAGACTATGATTGATTATTGAGGTACTTACACGTTAAAGCGTCAATGTTGGCGACATTGCCGAGATGGGTGGCTGGTGCTGGTGAATGGTTCTTGGCGGACGAGCGAGGGCATTTAACGCCTTGAGTCATCCATCATCAATTTCGGGAGAGCAAGGAGGTTTACCAATAAGGCCTGATTCGCCCTTGATAGGTACGCTGTTGTGAGTGTTGCTTCGTGAGGCAAGGAAATCCATGTATTCATACAAGGACAAGGCTCTTTCGAGCCATGTCCATGGGACTCCGAGATGAAAGGTATCTGCGTTCAGACGCCATTCCAGATCAAGTTCCGAAGAAATCGCATAACAAATCCCTATTTCCCCGATCTGCATGCCTAGGGAGGATTCAGAAAGGACTTCCCATTTCCATCGCTCTCGTAACCTGTGATCTGGACCTCGTTCAGTATTCATTTCCGTGAGTTTTGGGGTCGCCGGAAACATGACTGCGGTGCCGTCGGGGATGGCTGAAGGGGCCTGTGTCAAGAAGGAGCGGTCTTGTGGGAGCTCTATATTTATATCTTGCTGCAGATACGTGGCCAAAGTACCCGTCACTGACGTCCTAGTTTCCAATTCGATGTTGTTCACCTTAATTAAAGTGTCTCGTGCAGTGGAGGGGCTTTACAGAAACAGTTTCGGAATCGACGACCTCGACAAATTTCCAAAAGGACCACGTCTCCTGTGAGAGATCATTTGGCAAGATAAGCAGGCTTCGAGACCAAAAGAAGCGCGGTATCGATGACGGAGAAGGGGTGTTTGAACGCGATTCGGACGGGTTCGGTCCAGGCATGAGGCTGTCAACGAGGCCGCAGGGACGGACACCAGAAGATGTTTGGAATCCTGATAGCGCGCAACGGGTATGTACTTATGTGATCGCTTTGTCCGGCCATCATGCATCATGCATCATGATGAGTCGATGACTCAATCATTATGGGTTTTTCAAGGTGTGAGTACGTGTGGACATGATGGTACCCCTTGGTGTTCCTTGGTCCTCATGGTTTACGATAGCGCTTGAACTTTTGGGGGGTAATATTGGCACACCTTACGGGAACCGATGGGACCTTGTGCATTCAGCCTGAATTAAGGGGGAGTTTTGCTCGAACGATGCTCTTGAAGCGTGCGATCGCAGGAGAACTCGCGCCAAGATGTGACACAAACGGGGCCGCTCATGAGGAAGGGGTAATATACATTCATTAATTTCAGGGGAAAAATAATTAGGATTGGGTCCCTTGAGGTCTAGAGCGTCGACGTGACACAGCCCAACCGTTAGGTCCTATGTTCCGAATTAGGCAACGGAGCGCTCCATTCCACTCCACACACAATGATCGACTATTTGAACGGGCAGCTCGAATCCAACCCAATAACGTCTCACCGGACATCACACGCGCATCTCTCGTATCCCTGAGTGTATCTCCTTCCCCCCGAAGCTTGTCTGCCAGGTTCATGATCCTTGTGGCATATAATCTGGCCGTTCAATATCGACGTTGACATCCTTTCAACCCTCTCACACCCATTAGCTTGAAGATGATCCGTTTCGAGGGTATGACACGAGAGGTCATGGAGGCCATGTGCACTCCGATGCACCAAATCCTACCCACTCGCTATCCTCACTCATCGTCCCCGACCATCCGCTCCGTCAACCAAATATCGTCGACTGGCATGCCGTCAGGAAACCTCTTTCTTGGGTCCATGTCCGCAACTATGGACCACGAGCTACTCAAAAGGCATCACATAACACACGTCATCCAGGTCATTGATGGGCCGTGGATCCCGATATCAGAAAAGGATGGCTTCCGATGTCTCAGGATCGATATTCACGACAAGCCTTCCGCTGATTTAAAGCCCCATCTCGAAGGCGCGTGCCAATACACCGCCACCGCGCTTGCTAGCGGCGGAAACGTTCTCGTTCATTGCCAGCAGGTGCGTGCTAGAAATTGTTCATTTTACCCTTAAAACCGCGTGCTGATATGGCTGGGCTCGGATAGGGTATCTCCCGATCACCTGCCATCGTCATCGCTTACCTCATATATAATCTCGGGTTGTCATACGATCACGCCCATGCACTCGTAAAACGTCAGAGACCCTGCATCAATCCCAATCCCGGTTTTGTAGCTGCACTCCGTGCATGGGAAAGTAAATGGCGTTCTACAACCCCGCCTCCCCCGCAATTTCGACGCGCTAATACATCCTATGTTTCGTTGGGAAGTGGGAGCGGCGCCATCGAGGGCGACGTGGTCGTCTCACACCCACCACCATTTGCTAGAGGCATGAGCTTTTCTTCCTAGTTTGATTCAGCCTTGTGGTATCCCCATCCCGGCATCACTCACTGAGCTATTTGTTACTCCTATTCCCCGAGCATACACGTTACGGATCACGCACACATACCCTCAGTGACGAAACACGCAGGAAATGGTTCTCTTGTCAACTCCCACTCATATTGTCTTTTTCTACGTTTTGGTCGTAATCTTCGCTTTCTACTCATAGCTTTCGTACGTCAAGGCATACCTGTAATCGTCTACGTGTCGATGTAGATCCGCTATACGTTATACATATCTACGGATCTATGCCAACATGGACTCATCACACTGTCTTAGCTTCACAGCGATCACTCGAGAATCATGCCGCCTCCAGACAATGGGAGAATTTGCATGTGCACGGTTGGCGGGCAAGGCACATCCCTTCTTCAGGGAGTTCTATGAGGTAGCAGGGCAAGTTGTCTCCATCATTCATTTGACTCCCCAACATATGGTTGCCTTCGTCGATTGCCTCTCCCTTCAAATTCATCGCCGGTCCTTCCCTTTCCCTCCGATGTCAGTTTGTATTTTCCACTCGTCCGAAGCGCTGCCAGCGATGGATTCATCAGAGATCCAAGTATATGCACAGGTGTCCAAAAAACGATGTCGTCAAGTTTACCCAAACCTGACTGACTTGGTGCGTGACAGTTAGTACATAACGTTCATTGCCAAGCCTAATTGGGGTGTTCGTGACAAGGCGTACCATGATGTGGACGAGCAGAATGCGCACTTGGCGAGTCGGGCCTTCAGGTGTTGGAGGGTAATGGGACGTTGTTTTTGTTTGGTTGCGTCTTATCGCATTGCCTAATGGACGGGATGAACTTATAGGTTGGCTGCAAGGTGTGATCCAGTCCCAAGGATTTGATTCCCGTCTGCCGAGGGACTCTATCCATATGCACGTCTCAGTACAGGTCGGATTGTTCAACAAGCTTTCTCTCCATGTCTTTTTCTCCTTCTCTGGAGGACAACACCCGGTGGTGGGTCAGCAAGAGACGTTTTCCTTGGGACCCACCGAATCCACAAAAGATCCAAGTTTTAGCTCAAGCATTGACCATGCGTTTTGTCGACATACTAGTTTCCGTGCATAAAGTAAGCAGAAGAAAGAACAAGGGAGAGGAAGAATGGCGCACATGAGTACATACATAGATAACCAAACTCGTACACATGGTATTGCTGGGGTAAAGGGGGGGAAATGAGTGGCAGAGCAGCTAAACTGCAAAGTGGAGGGATACAAACTACGCGTGAGCAAACAACAACAGCAGGAGCAGAAAGCAGAGAAAAAGAAAATCTATGGAATGATGAGACGAACGTGATACATAAGAAAGCATGAGCGTCGAGCGTGGTTAGGAGGAGTTTTCCGCCGAAGGTGGAAAACGGATATGTACTACGAGATGAGTGGGGTTCAACAGGTTAGGAGGGGACTTCAACGACGAGGCGGAGCCGAGTTGTTGAAGGGATGTGTATCTGCTAGGTGAGCAGGGAGTACAACAGGTAATAGGATGCGGATAGCTACCCGCAGCCACCTATTTCGTCCAATGACTCATCAGACCTGTATGAACTATAAAGAGCTCGCCATGCCACTCACCCTGGCTTTTATAATCCAAGGGGTGGTCCGTGCTCAAAGAATTAGTAATCCGTATAAAAATAGGGTGGGAAATGAAGACGTTACGCTGAATTCGCCGTCGGGCAGGGATGGCCGTCTTCTGATCAGAATTCCGAGGGAATGCCACTCGGCCCGAGAGTCTAGACTCCAGGGGGCGTCGGCCCGAAGGCCTAGACCGCTTCTTTGATCCGATCTGTCAAGGGTGCTAGCCGTGACGTGTGATCGTTCCCATGTCAATCAAACCTAATTCGTGTGACCGTAACTCTAAATAGCCGATGTTAAGCGAGATCGCCGTCCGGAGATGGCCGGCCCCCTGTGGGAGTCTAGACCTGTACG
>JBBPNA010000300.1:0-31503 GCA_038090555.1 Boletus subcaerulescens | reverse complement strand
TTATCTTCGGGATCTTTTGTTTGTCTGGAAGTGCTGCAATAGAATGCCCACCCTATACTGTGACACATTCTGAGAGCATTGGCAAGGACTTGAGAAACTTAGCCAACACTGGGTGGAACATTCTAACGTCAGGAGCTTCACGTATGCCAACAGATGAAAGAAGTCTTAAAGGGCGGGTGGAGCATCCATAGAATGAATCCACTAACAATTCTGGGACAGTCGACCCGGGTGTGGAACAATAAAACATGAAGAACTTAAGGATGTGGAGAAATCGCTCTTGGAGCCCTTGAGATGAGCATGCATCTGATTTGCCTATGGTTGCTTCTTCCCACGACCTTTGGATCATGGAAAGCTCCCAATCGTACATGACCCAACATAAGAGACCACCAACATAGAGTAACTCCCTATTCCAGATGGGACAATAGGGATAAGTGAGTATCCTCTATTAACAGAGCAAGATACACACTGGCAACATTTGTGTCACTGAGATACAAGATTAGCAGCTGCTAGAAGTCACAAGATGTAAATTTATACTCACGAGAAATCTATGTGTTCACGCTCTATAGTGGAGATGAAGTGGGATGCCATGTGACCACCAATGCCTGTTGTTGCTGCGGTGGTATGACCCTAGCAAAGTCATCAGTAGAAATTAGAAGTCAACTGTGTAAAACTCACAATGTAAACCCATGCATGCATAGTCCTGCTGTTCCGTTAGACAGTAGGTTTCCTTAACACATGGCCACTCACCCGTCCAGATCAGCATGAAGCCCTTGAAAAGGGCATGGGAACTTGCAAGGGCAGTTCTGTTTGTTTATCCAGCTCTTATCATATTCACCTGTCCCAGTCTTGTGAATTCATAAGCATTCAAGAATACAAGGAATCTGGCAGCTTACATATATTAAACTGTACTTGAGGTGAGAAGGTGGATTCTTTTTCCTAGAGCGGTTCAATTCGTCGGACAAAATCTTATTGACAGAGACATCCATGTCTGCTGTGAACACAGTGAGGTTCTTTGTCTCACACAAACCATATGGTGGGATTGTAGCTTCAAGCGTGATCACTGGTCAGGTATAAGATTCAGTATGCAAAACACGACCAGCAGAAAGACTTGCAACATCACTGAACTGATTTCACAAACATGTTCTTCTCGGGGCTCCACTGTCTTAGCTCAGCAAGAACTGGAACAGCCCAAGACTCTCCCAGACTCTTCTTAACCTGCCCTAAACAATGATGATCAAAGAATACAGTCACCTCCTTCAGATGAACCATGAAAACAATGGATGATGCAAGGAATTGCATCAGCTCTGAGAGTTTTTGTGGCATCGGGGCAGCTCTTCGTAGTGGTATCTTGAATGTTGTCCATAGATTCCTACTCGCTGTTTTTGGGAGGTTGTCGCGTCGGTAGCAGAGCTAGAGGGAAATTTAAGAAGCAGCAATAGTGCTCGACTGATCCTTATATCTGATTTTCATCATCCCACCAGAACATCATTTCCTTTTCTAACATGGAGCAAGATCAGAATCTTTTCGGGGGAGACGC
Source organism: Boletus subcaerulescens (assembly GCA_038090555.1). Classification (NCBI taxonomy): domain Eukaryota; kingdom Fungi; phylum Basidiomycota; class Agaricomycetes; order Boletales; family Boletaceae; genus Boletus; species Boletus subcaerulescens. Next base: position 29,966 of record JBBPNA010000300.1, on the reverse strand, counting down.
TTGGTACCCTACCCCCAGACGACACATATGGCCTTTCTGTGACAGAAAACACACTGAAGAAACCTAAGGATAGTCTGCACTCAAGAATCGTTCCATTCAAGGGAACGCTTCACACTCACCGACACCAAACATGCTGACCTTCTGTGGGTCTGGATTTCCCGAGGCTGGATGATTATGAGACCAAAACCACAGGAAGTGGAGATGAACCCAAACCAATTTTTGGTAATCGCTTCCAATCTTGCTCTGTGAACAGTTTCCCGTGGTTTCTGAATGTCCATTGTACGACCTTAAGCAAGAGTTAGTTGAATGGCAACAAGAAAATGAACCATTCTATACATGGGTTACATCTAAGTCAGGTAATGTGGGCGGACTAGCATTCATCACTGCTTCAGGTCCCAGACCCAAGAACGTAGTGGTCTCAAAGTGAATTTCGACAGTGTCACATCCAGCATCGTCTGAGTTCTGAAGCAGTTCACGGAATACTGATAAGTCAACTACATGAGACAAAGGACAGTCGAATATGACAATCACTCACTGATGAACTTGGAGGGATAGCAGGCGAGAATTTTTTTGACCAATGCCCGAGTATCAATAGTCACTTGCACACATCCAAGTCGATGTGCCTGGTGGTTAATAGTCATGAAGAGCAAGCAACCACAGAGACCGACATACCATGAAGATCCACACTTGTTGTTGAGAAGACCTCTGAGCCAGTCATTGATGACCCACTGGTGGAGAAGTCAGACAGTGTCCCATGAGCGTGGCTGGTCCTGAGATGTAGAACAGCGCCAAGTATGTAGGTGCTGGAGATGAATGCTTTGGAGCGCAACCAAGTCGTTGTAGGGCAAGTCAGAGGGAAATGGGCAACTTCAATGAGGCTTTAATGAAAGCCTCGTAATCTCAGAGTATTACACAGTTGGCAATGCCTCGTGCCCCCCGCATGATGACATAGACTCTGTTCCGCGGAAGTGCATCAGCAAAAAGGTCAAGATCTAACAGGGATTACTATAAGGTTCTCACGGCTTTGCTTGTAAGGTACTTAATGTTATGTAAGTACACTCTACAGATAAGCCCTTCTCCGCCACTGGCCTATTCTGGTCCAGAATAATTCATCTGTCGCACTCAAAGGTTTCTTGCCCACTAGGAAAGTAGATAGGCATCACGTGTTACAAGTTAACGCTTCAGCGAACTCAACTAGGCTGCGCTATCGTAGCAAGTGAGGAACATGTCGGCATCTGTATTTGCGCCAAACTTTGTACCCACGCGCCGGCAGGTCGCATGCAAGAAGCGCCTCTTGCAGCTGAGTCCACTGGTGTTTGAAGCGGCATTCAGGGAAGGGGCGCGCTCACGGATCAAATTGTGATCTTGTGTCTGACTCGTCTGGGGAGGGCGTCCCGCTGAAACTGAGGGGGACGCAGTCAGGCTATAACTAACTTATGAACAATAAAGTGCGTACTATTCCCAACTTTGAACTCGCCAGGAAAGTTTGAACACATGCCGACACTGCCGAGAACACGAGGAAATCTATATTGAGAAAGATAATAGACCACGGGTTCACGGACCCCTTCCACCGCTGCTCTGCGACGAATGCACTGGCATCAATGGCTCCGTCGCCGACAAAAAATAGTGCGTACTGGTGAAATGGAGGCGACTTTGATGCTGACTGTCGGATTAGTTAAGCCCCTCCCGCAAACAATCGACGGTGTGTACTAATAAAGTGGAGGTGGGTTCAAGATGCTGACTGTTGGAAAAGAGGATCTCCTCCCCACACTACTAGCCGACGGTGCGTGCTAGTAAAATGGACGTGAATTCGATGCTGACTGTTGGACAAGACCATTCTCCGTCCATTGGATTTGACCCTGGCCGCTGCATGACGGCGGTGACCTTTTCAGCGAACGGCAGGAATTTCTTGTGCAGTTTCAAGAACGGGATTCAAGTGCGACGAGTTGAAGATGGCAACGAGATGGCAACGATCGAAGCGGAGAAAGTCACATGTCTCGCTGCATCAAAAGATAGCAGATGGATCGCGGCGGGGACGGGCGGGGGAGAGGTATTGATGTGGGATGCAGAGACATACGAACGAGTCCTCAAGGGCGATGAATTCTATGCCATCGTCGCAGTCGATTTCTCGCCCGGCTCGTCACATCTCATCTCGGCATCCCTACAAAGAGCCACCGTTTGGGACGTCAACAAACACAAACCCTCGCTCATAACTGGCTGATCGCAGCGAAATACTCGCCTCAGGGCGATCGATTCGCGACAGCCACCAGAGATTTCATTTACGTTTGGGACAGCAACTTGGTCGGCCATTTGCTCGTGGTCATTCCAGTGCAAATGACCTCGTCCCGCAACAAATCTCTCCTCTGGTTCGGCAACTACCTCTTTGTCATATCAGACAGCACAATCAAGCAATTTGAAGCGTCCACAGGCTCAGCGGTCGCAGAGTGGCGAGTTCCCCATAGCAAAGACTCGTGCATCGCCCTACCCCAGCACGGTACATTCATCGCATACGCTGCGAAATGTGCCGTCACGTTTTGGAATACATCGACACGCACCCAGTCTGGCCTCATCCAACACCTTCAAGAAGTATCTTCCCTCGCATTCTCTCCAGACGGTCGGTTTCTCGCAATTGGTGGATTAGATGGGGAAGTCACCATCCAGGATCTCAGAGACGGCTTGCCTTCACACTATTTCGCTGTAAGTATCCTGTATTATCGGACTAAAGGGCGCATCCCAATGGTGTAACTATTAATTCGTCTTGTTCCGCTCCTCATTCAACATCGAAACTAATTCCTTTCTCTTTCTGGGATCATTTATTCATACCACCGACACTGTACTCGATTCATGGTGATGACACTCCTTCGTAGATGCTGAAGCATTACTGATGGACATGATCCCAAGTTCTGGGCACCAGTCCCTCATACGAGTCTTGGTCAAGCGAAGCAAGGCATACGTAGCCAGTGGTTCGTGGCAGCCGGCGTTAAATGACGCAAACAAGGTGTGTCTCTTCGTCCCACGCAGGTTAGGTCTGGTCGACAGACCATTATCAGGTCATCGAGCTCGATCCATTGTCTCCATGGGGTTACGAGAGGAAACACGCAGCGTTACATAAGGCAGGAGAGTATGAGAACGCAGCCCGTGTATTTGAGGCTATGGTATCGAAGATGTCGCAGTCACCTGATCCAGATATTAGCAGTAAGGGCGTTGACATCATGCTAATGTTCATCTACTGATCCTCTCTACCAGGGCTTTGTCGCCATTACATAAATCCAACAAAAGCAAGAGCGGTCATTCGACGTGCTGTTCAGGATGCTACCCGTGACTCTCCTCGGGTGCTCATTAACACCGTCTCCGGCCGACTCCTAGACAAATCAGAACAAGCTGTGGCATTTGAATCGCTTCCGGTTTTCAGCGAGCTGGTATCCTCTATGACGACCAACATTGATCATGCCCGCATCCAAAATGATGTGACGCGGTACTATCGTTATGCCATGCTCTCGCACACGTGGGAAGACAACGAACCTCTGTTTGAGAAAGTCATGCGCATCGTGGTGTATGATCTTGAAGGGTCGTCCACAAATGATAAGCTTAAAACGTTCTGCAAAATCACGCGGGATGCCGGGTTGCATTGGGCCTGGAGCGATACCTGTTGTATCGGAAAAGGGGATGACTTCGTGCTCCAAGAGGCATTGGATGCCATGTTCAAGTGGTACGAGAGTTCCGCTCTGACTCTTGTTTTACTCCGTGGCGTTCGCCCTCTGTCACGACGTGGCGATCTCGTCAAACTCTCGCATGTGGACATTCCAAGAGTACCATGCCTCCAATGTGGTTCGGTTCTATAACGAGGACTGGACGCTCTACAGGAACCTCGACATCCCAAATCACAAGGAGTCACCTGAGATTATCGTTGAGATGGAGGAAGCAATGGGTGTCTCAGTGCAAACCTTGATGACACTCCGACCTGGTTTAAATGATATACGGGAGAAGTTGTGCCTCGTTTCAAGTTGAGAGACGACCCTCATCGAGGATGCAGCCTACTCATTGTTCGGGATATTCTCTATATCCTTGCCAATCAAATATGGCGAGGGGAACCAAGCGCTCGGGCGACTGTTGGCACACCTACTTGCGATCTCTGGGGACGCGAGCATTCTTGCATGGTCAGGGAAATCTGGAAGTTTTAACAGCTGCCTTCCAGGCAACATCCGTGTATTCACCCAGTTGCCGACCTCACACATCCCGCCGCCGCCCATGACAGGCGCCAAAATGGACATCGTCGCTGCTAGATTGCGTGAAACACTTAATCTCACCTCGGTCATCACATTCTATGACTCAGTGAGCTTCCTGTACCATCATTCTCAGGAAAATGGATGAAACTCCCATGCGTTGTTTTCGAACTTGGACCGTTATCAGTTTCTCGAAGTTGGAATGGGTCAGAACAAGTATTCCGTGCACAGACAGCTGAACTTGGCGTTGTGGAAATCAGGACTGAGGAGGTTCTCTCTCGATTTCACACACTCTATCTCGTTCACCCATGGATTGACTTTCTCCTCGATCGACAACCTGTCGGAAGTGTGGTTGAAACATCTGACGAACCTTCCGACCAATCATCCATAGACGAGCCGCCTTTGTTACTTGGTCCTTCCGGTACAATCCCAGCAGCCCCGCAATCACGAATAGTGCAGCTCGCTTCCCGCCTTAGGCCGAAATTTAGTGGACGCAGCGCCACGCGCCCCCAACATGCAACATCTCTTCGACCGCCTTCACCTCACTCGCAAACAGACGGACAGATACGCAGTTTCCAAGCCCTCGCTCGACTCAGACAGCCATTCGGTGCACTCCTACTTACTCCGAGCCGTGGCAACACCGCAGCATACAGAAGGGTTGCTGCGGAGAGTCTGATTACCATCCACGTTGAGGAGATCACGCCGACAATATTGGACAATCTGATAGGTAGCGTATCTGTCCTGGATGTGCTTTGAGGTACACGACGCTCGTGTATCTATCATCCGCTCGTTTTTCTGCCCCTTATGGCACTTAGACTTGGCGACCCTCGAGGGCATCGTCCCGCGCGCGTTGGAATTGGAACGCAGATTGGTGTCATTATTAGTGCAAAATCCGTGTATATTTGGCATGTCTTTTATTTCAATGATGTCTTTCGATCAGCTCTTGTTCATATGTAGTCACTTCGATAAGCAGGGAAGTGCTGTACGTAGCTCGTGACGTAAGATGCTACTGAACCTGAAGTGATGGAAAACATACCATGACACACCGGCCAACACTGGTTGTTCTTGGATCCCACGCTGACTCGGATGAACAGGATCACGCCTGTTGGAACTAACCTAACCTAACTAACCAATAACTCAAACAAAGTCGAATCCGCGCTGCCTCCAAGATTTCACCAGACCGTCTATCGACGGTTTACCTCTCGGCGCAGCAACCTCATAGACGGTCTGGTCACCAGACTAGACTGCGACTTGGGTGCGCCTCCCACCACTACAGAACCCGTAGCGCCCAAACCGACGCCTAAGTGTCGCTGTCTTGTCTGCCTGGTCATAGATTCTCGTATGGAGAATCGTCGAGATCGTTGTTGGCTACTTTGTGATGCGTTCCTACAGGGCGCACCATCTCCATCCTCGCAGGCGGCCGACGAGACGTTTACAGCCCCATCACTTGTGCGTATTCAACTTCACCTGGCGGAACGATGCTCGCCAATGAGTTGCCATGCCCGCTGAATGGGGCGTCCGTCTGGAGCATAGGGCGCATCAAAAACGAGATGCGAATGATTGAAAGATAAGACGACCAACCTCTGAGATGATCCTGGGCCAAGTAACTCAGCAAGCCTCACTGCTCAATTTTGTCTACATCGAATCACGCAGACGCATCTCTCCTCTACTTTCCCCGTCGTGCTAAGACATGCCGAGTGCCTCGACCAACACCAGGGCTCCCTTGGTAGGTCGATCCAAACCCCTATTAGTCCGACAATTCACCGATATGAAACTACGTCATCCCAAGGCTCTTTGACAGTGATACAATACTACAGTTGCAAAGCATTTGCTGATAGTAATACAGGGAAAAAAGCCAAGAATTTTGAAGCAATCTTTAAGCCACTTGCAACTTTTTCTTCAAGACGTTCTTCAATGCGTCACCGTCTTCTGCAAACTTTTTGATGCCTTCGTGAAGCTTGTCGAAGGCCATCGCATCTTGGAGCAGTGCCCAGCGGAATTCAGACTCGTTGTTGATGTAGGAAACCTTGGCAATGGGATCGGCTTGAGCAGCTGTTGGATGTTGGTAGGCAGTCAGCGCGAGCAAAGTAGATAGTAGTCGACAGAGCACCTTTCTCGGCGTCGAGTTTCTTCAAAACAGGCTCAGTAGAACTCTTCAATTCTTCCAATAATTTCGGAGAGATAGTGAGGAAGTCAATTCCAGCGAGAGCCTTGATTTCTCCAATCTATGAGAAGATGTCATGAATGCAAAACAGATATATACTAGGTCACTGACGTTTCGGAAACTAGCACCCATGACGATAGTGTTGTAGCCATGTTGCTTGAAGTAGTTGAATATCTTCTTCACAGATTGAACACCAGGATCGTCGTCGCCCTCGTAGTCCTTCCCCGTGGTTTTCTTATGCCAATCAAGAATCTGCGTCACCGGAAAATGTGAGTGGCGCCTCGTCGTTCAGGTTAGGTATAAACGCACACGTCCAACAAACGGGGAGACGAGCGTGATACCAGCCTCGGCACACGCGACTGCTTGAGCAAAGCCAAACATAAGGGTCAAGTTGCAGTGGATGCCATCCGACTGTTCAAGCTCTCTGGCAGCCTGAATGCCTTCCCACGTAGACGCGATCTTGATGAGAACACGCATCCTGCTGATTCCAACGGACTCGTAAAGGGCGATGATCTCCCTCGCCTAAAGAGCACATGTCATGAGAACAATGGGCGGGTCCAAGCATCTGACGGGATATTTAACCCACCTTTTTCTTCGTCGCTTCCTCATCGAACGAGAGGCGGGCGTCAACCTCTGTGGAAACTCTGCCAGGAATAATGTATAGAATCTCCTTCCCGAACTCAACGAGCTGTCGGGGTTGAAGAAATTTCTAAACAAAACATCTCAGACTGCACGTATTTCAAAAACTCACAAGTCGATCCATGGCAAAGCACGCCTGGTCATGAAGCGTTCCGCCTTTGCTCTTGGCATATTTGATGGCAGCGTCGATCAGGTGTGCATATTGTGGTTTGTTGGCTGCAGCGAGAAGCAAAGTTGGGTTTGTCGTGGCGTCCTTAAAATGGGGATAAGAATCAGCGTGTGTTGTAACATGTCGTATACCTGTGGTTTGTACACGCTAATGGCTATTCCGAAGCCAGACCGATGAGCACTATGACCAGAATAGGGGCTGTCGGAGCTTACACTCGAAATCGCCAGTGTCCGAGACAACCGTCGTGCCCGTCTGTTTGAGATAGTCGAGTGAGGTGGTCATAATGAAGCTCACGGTAGACTAGAGCGTTTGTTGTTTTGTGTGGTCTACAATGCTTGGCCCGGGATGTCGGCGTCATCATGCCATTGGCACCACGTGACTTGGACTTGTTCCGCTCTTTACTGTCAAATAACCCTCGAACGACATATGCATATGCAATGTGTTCTTGAATCTCTGCAAAGATTCTCAGTTGTCAGCCGAGTGGTTGAAAGGACCGTGTAAAAATTTGTAAAAGGCCGATCTCCCACGCCCTCGTTGCAAAAAGTAGGTCAACTTCGATATCGTCGAGCCCTTCCCAAGAGACGCGCAATGTCACTCTAGCCTGAGAACATGACTCCGACTCTCCATAATCTCCTTGTGTCCGCCTGGAGGCACGATCAAGAACATACTTGCGATATCGATTATCCTTCGCTTCCGCCAAAGGTCCTTTGCTATTCTAGCGGTCCTATCAATCTCGCAGCGCGACAGGACAACCGATCTAGGATTCGACGACAGCTACTCGAAAGCTGTGAACAATACGTTCTGAATTATCTTCCTACACATCTTGTTCGTATCAGTGACATGGTGCTGGTGACCAGGACCGAGTTGTGGGAGGCAGAGAGACCGAGGGTAGAAAAGGAATTGCAGGGATTTGATCCTCAGCAGTTGACCGAGCCCATGGAGGGGATTGGCCCAGATAACACCTCGCGCAACAACTCGCATTTGCAAACGCACAGTGATCAAGTCATCGACATAAACCGAGATACGGTAAGACATCCCCCTACGGCACTTCGGACGAGCTTCTTAGTCTTGCTTCATCTTCAAGTACATCCGCAGCTTATTCAAGTTTGCCATATTCTCACACCGCTGGGGAGAAGATGAGCCTCAGTTTAGCGACCTGATGGACTTGAAGTGCCTACCAAAAATTCCCACGACTGGATACCAGAAGCTGCTCAAATTTTGTCAAAAGGCCACAGACTATGACTGCAACTATGCTTGGTCGGACACCTGTTGTATCAACAAGGAAAGCAGCGTCGAAATGGACGAGGCTATTCGTTCCATGTACCGGTGGTACAGTATCGCTACTGTGTGCATTGTTCATCTGGCCAAGTCATTGACCGTGGAAGATTTTGAATCAGAGCCTTGGTTCAAGAGAGGGTGGACGCTACAGGAGGTTCTTGCTCCCCAGGTGATACGGTTCTATGGGAAGGATTGGGAACCCATCTGCCGGGAGACAAATATTGGTGAGAAGGCGGGCGATAAAGCCATCAAGGAAATCTGGAGCGCCATCGAAGCGGTGACGGGCATTCCACATGATGACCTGTGGCACTTTGTGCCCGCCTGCGATAGGATCGCGGAGAAAATGAAATGGGCGTCCCAACGAAAGACGACCAAGATAGAAGATGGTGCTTACTGCCTTCTCGGAATATTCAATGTCAGTCTACCGGTCGCCTACGGTGAAGCTGACAGGGCGTGGTACAGGCTGATGGCTGTCATCGCCAACGAATGTACGGATGCTTCCTTCTTCGCATGGGCTGGGCCGCCTTCTCCGTACTCCTGTTCTTTACCATCTTCCCCGACATCCTATCTGAAACTTGATCCTCGGATTCCCATCAGTCTCTTCAATCGTCGTCACTCACAGTACGAAGTCACCAAGCTCGGCGTGGTGATCAAAATGCTTGTAACGCCAGTGCGATGGAATGTCCTCGAGGACTCTGATGGCCGAGAAATTGGTTATACAATCACACCCCATAACCTGGAAGCCTTCTTGGTCGGCGCTGATGTTCCTCATGGTCATATTGAAAAGTACAAGATTGGCATCATCAATTTTCGTTCAGTAGGAGACACTTCCAACGTTGAGGTTGGGGATGAGTGTCACTGTCTCGTACTCGCGAAAGTGCGTTCGGATGACCTGGGCTGGACTATGGTGAACACGGAATGCGTCGTTGTCGTTCGGTGTGTGGAAAGAATATGCCAAGGGCCGGAGACAGTGCTTTTATATCATACCAATGCCTACGGTGCTGGCCTACGTAGACGTGCTCACCGGTACAATCCTGTTATACAGGCAACTGATTAGCCAAATTACGCCCTAGGCATATATATTTACGTTGTTTTTACTATCATGGTTTTATTGTCTTTCTCCTGGTCTAGCTTGCGCGTTCTCCGAAAGGCACATAGAGCTTACTATTACATGGACTAGCAAAGAATATCCGTCACTCGATTGTGGGGCCATGCAACAAGTCCGAAACCAAAATCCATTACCAGACGCGAATACTTGTGGAGCCATCGTAAAGGTATCTTGTTCATTTCCCACTCCTAAAGCATCATAGCCTACAAATATTCATTCACAGTCCATTCGAACCAGCAACAGCTTCCATCAAGAACCGCACCCACATGCGCCTCGATGGCTTGAAAGGGGTACTTCACCAGACCTAAGTCCACTTGCATATGTCATCTTCAGTCGGTCCTACAGGTGCATCGGACGCAGCAAGGTTGCATTGATGCAAGACGCGGATTTGGTCGGGCTCAAGGGCACCGACGACGCTATGCATCAGTCCTCGGTTATGAAAGAGGATGAGGTCTTTATCGCGCCAATCGTGTGGATACACAAGCTTTTGTCACGTGGAATGACAGGAGGGACGTCATTACTACTACTTCCAAACACGTGAGTTTGCCTCACTTACATGTGGCGCAATGCCTGGTCGCTGCATCTTGTAGAGCAACGCGCGTACCTCTGCAAGATCCTTGATGTATGCACCATCTGGGTATAGGACGCCCTCACGTTCCGCGCCTCTCGGAAGGGGATCGACGATAAGTTCCCGAGCGGCCCAGGAATGGACTTGGAAGTGGAGGTCCCCTGTAACCGGGTTTTTCCAAAGCTACCGGGGTGACGTTTTTCGCATATCTAACCCTTTCAATTGTGGATCGGCTTACCACTGGATATGTTTTGACCATCGACTCTTCCCAATCAGGGAGTTCTCCCACTGGGACCTCGAGGCCCACACCCTCGATTCCCAAACCAGTTGGTAGGGCACGGGCCGGTGCCATCCAAACGTAAGGGTGTGGTGCGTATCGCACCGAGGCTCTTACCGCCAGATTCTTGAGCTCTGGCGGCAGAATGTTAAACATGGTCTTGCCTGAAACGAATGCTGTGGGAGCGAGGGGAACTGACAACTCATCTCCGGTTCCATCATCATACCTAACAGTCTGGCGGTCGCCTTTGGGTACCGTTATCCCATGGAGCGTGGTCACGTGAGAGGGTTCGTACTCGTACAAAGCTGCATCGATGTGCCATCGACAGAAACGTGTATAGCCCTTGGCTTCATCCTCCTCGGAGACCCGGGTGTTGTGAAAGGTGGTGTGCGAGGGGTGTTTGAGGACAATGGTAGCAAGACCTTCATGATCAGTCACTGCACCGTTGCCGACGAGTTGAACCTGGGGTACGCGAGGGATAGGCTTGATGTAACGAAGAATTGATTTCTTTGTGGATTCAGTCTTGTTGTTGCCATGCCCATAGGTTTCTGATTGCAGATCGAAAGCCTGGAAGCCAAAACAACGTACAGTGAGTAGCCCATGGAAGGGGAAAGGGATTACCTTGGTAAGCGCGTATTGTTGTTCGGGCGTGAGAGAAGCATTGCGAAACAAGAGGGCACCATGCTGGTGGGGTAGAACGCATTCATTGTCAAACGTGGCGCTGTCACGACAAAATCAAGTTGATTGGACTGCTAACCTTGTAGAGTGCATCGTGGACCTCAGCAAACTGGGTTGGTGTGAGCTCACCGGGGTTGACGCCCTTGACCTCACGACCGAAGTCGACGAAATAAGATGGATCCGCGGAAGCAGGAAGTTGTAAGGGGGTCAATTCGATGGTCATTGTTGGACTGAGAAATGACTTGCAGACACAGAAGGGATCGGATAAATCGATGGATCACTCTGGATAATAAACGAGACGACTCGACGCTCTCGACAAATAAGACTACAGTAAACTTGAACGTTTGTCCCTATTATGGCGTGCCTATGATCGGCTATTCCCCAACTCCAGTCACTCTAGCTAGGTGTCGTTCGAGGAGGTGGATCCATCGCAATGTCAAATCTGTGTGGACGTTTGTCCGTTGGGTCACATGGACCTTTTTACGCTTGTATCTGCTCGTGATGCTTCTCCTCACATATACCCTTGTTTCTTTACTGGCCACGCTTCGCTGCACCGGGACTGATACTGATCAATGAGTCCTATGCACTGGCGGGAATATACCAACCCACCGGGGACAGATTGCCATCGAAGCCTTTTCGTCCACTCGCCTATATCACTTGGCTCGTGTGACGGTATCCATTCAAGAACTGCTCAGAGTGCTAGCTTAGCACGCCAATACGTCTTCTCAACCGCGCAAGTCATTTGCGCACGTCACGAGTTTTCATCTGACGCGAAGAAGGTTCCAGTTCACCAATGCTGCAGCGGAAGATTTACTTGCGAGTATGAAGATGCAGCTGCATACATGCATGTATCGTTGACAAGTTTTCGGTTGCGACGGATTACCCTGACGGAGAGACTTCCCTCGGAAATTTGCGAATTGCGCCTGCCAAATATTGACAACGTGCTCAGGGCATTTCCCGGTGAGCTCTTCCGAGTCTACCAAATAGGCTCTTGATAGACTGTTTGCCTCGAGGTTTGCCATTGCCCCTTGCGCTTGCGCGCAGTACATTATAATCGAAGAGTATGAGGAAGAGAACACGCTTCACAATGGCAGGACAGGGCTCGCGTACATCTCATCCGCGGCGATGACGTGCGGATCCAAGGGGCCAGCAGGCTCAAATATGAAGCTTCTCAAACGTCGACTTCTGACAGTGCGTTCCGGCTCTCGAGACGGCGACTCATAACCCTCGAGAGAAGAGCAACACAGAACTATGGTCACGTCTCATTATTTCCGTTGGTTCTTTCCGTGCAGATGCATGCATGGTCGGCCCAAACTTAATCATGAACCATACTCAGACAATGCTAAACGGTGCTTTCCCCGTGAGTTCAGCAGCCAAACAGACTTTTGGATGACCATTTGCCCCGAGGTTTCAGCTCGACTCGAGCACAACATTGATCACGGCCAAGTTCAACCCACGGTCTGCCTCATATGGGAGACAGAGCTGCCGCTGAGTTGTGCGTTGTTGTTCACTTTCGTATGTATGGTCTTTACCGTGCATAGTTGGTCAAAATGAATCATGAACCACACTTGGACTGTCGACAGTTCTAAATGAAGCTCTCCCGGTGAGAAGTTGAATAGCCAAACAGTTTTTTGACAGTTTTTTTTCCCCTTCGAAGCTTGCAGCGTCGACTTCGAAACAGTACTTGGTCTTCTCGTTGCGCAACGCGCATACACAATCGGATAAGGATTTCCAAAGTTTGTGAGCGGAAGAGCGCCTTTGACAACAGCCGGTTAGGTAGGGCTCGCGCATAGAGTGCCACAACAGGCTCAAAGATTAAGCTTCTCAAACGCTGATGAGTCTTCCGTGCGTTCCAGCGCTGGAAACGACGACTCACACCAACACAAACCCACGGCGCATTTCATGTGCGTTCTCCCTGAACACGTCCATGTGAGTAACAGCCGATTGGGACAATGGATGGCAACCTTGGCTCGAGCAGTGGTATGTATGACGATGGCGTGAGCGCTCACTGAACGGAGATGATATGTGATGTATGCACCCTCGCCTGGTGGCAATTTGGGCCCGTGTGTGTACAACTTCGGATAACCGTTCGCGAATTGGCTTCCATCGCGAGGAAATGATCCGGCAACATTAGATCGTGTCGACGCCACCGCATCATGATCTGTCACATTGAAGTTGGTCGAAACGTGTCTTGGTCACTCCTATATGCATCAGGTAAGTCCCTTCTCTTGGCACTGGACCAGCCAATCAGTACTCAGGATCTTTGCACAAGCGTCTAAACCATTACGTCGCGAGACAGCTCGACAGCTCGACAGAAAAGTATTGTGCTGACACGTCTCTTGAATAGCCGAAACATTCGCAACCAGAGCAGTTGATGTTCGCCATCCCAGTGAGTCTTAGTTCGTTATGAAAACAGTATGGTCCAACCTCCCCCGAGTCAGGTGTCCCTTTTCCTTTCCTAGCTTCACACTTTGGTTCCCGTGACTCCTGTAGTGCATTGCAGGACGGAGAATCCCTTCGGGGACGAACGCCGCGTGTCCCACCTTTCTCCGACAAGTACGTTTTTCAGGGCAACGACGTGCATATAAAACGGCCCCATGTGCTGGCTTGACTGCAGCCCATCCTTTACTTCCCACAGACATTCAGCACCCTCGTCGACGATGTACCGCCTCACCACTCTTCTCGCTGCCACCCTCGCCGTCTTCTCCGGGTTTGGTGTCCTTGCGCAGAATGTGATGACACTCTCCTACGACAACACCTATGACAACGCCGCCCTCTCTCTTAACACAGTAGCGTGTTCCGATGGGGCCAACGGTCTTGAGAGCAAAAGCCCCAACTACACCACGCTTGGTTCACTTCCCCCCTTTCCAAACGTGGGTGGGGTGTTTACCGTCACGGGTTACAATTCCACGGCGTGTGGCACATGCTATGCCGTCACGTACGGAAGCACTACGATCAACATCTTGGCTGTGGACGTGTCCAAGACTGGTTTCACTGTCTCACAGGAAGCGATGAACACCCTGACGGGTGGTCACGCGGCTGAGTATGGTAGGGTGTACGTGTCGTTCATGGAGGTGCCCGCGTCTACATGCGGGCTGTAGGCTTGGCGCTGAACGGGGTGTATATACCAAACAAGGTCAGTGCATATGACTCTCGTGTTGGGGCTTCTTGACTGACGCCACCAACGTACTTGTTTCGCAGGGCTGTTATTGTATTCCGACAACTTTTACATCATGAAGGACAAAAGAACAATAAATTGGACAGCCAATGTAATGATCGCGGTATCGTACCATACGGCAGTTGGACTGTGTCGGCTTTTTTCTGTTGGGTCATACGGACGTTTCAAAGAACGTGGACGTTGGATGGTATTACGTATGATGTTTGATGGACTTGATGGTACATATCCTGTAGTTTCCCACGCATATTCTTGCTTCTTTGCTTGTGTATGACTGCAACGGCACTTGATGATGAGAATGAGTTCTGACCCGCCTTGACTGCGCGTTGATGGGAAAGACACCGGGCCATGGGGATAGTCCACACGATCATTCAGGAGTGGTTGCTATCGAAGCCCATCCGGCCACAGCTAGCTACTCGTCCACCATCAGGCGCCTGAAATGATGTCATCAAAGTTCACCCAACATGAAAAAGTACCTGTCGTGTACTAGGCAGAACCCATGTGTGCACCGCAGTGGGCTGTCCACGTACTTGACGCGCAGGAAGGTTTCCAAGTTCCCGAACTTAGCTTACCGGATCGAAGACTCATCGGTGGAAGTGCGTCGTAATGGTGTACACCGATACTGTGTCACGGCTTCGTATTCTTTGCGTGCCTTACTCTTTGGTATGGCCGAAACTATACGTGGACGAGGTGAACAACGGTTTCCATTCCGGAGGAGAGGGATTCCGGTCATTTGTTGGTCAGACGTCGCTCAGCTACTGCCCCCGAGGAGAGGAGACTCCGATCATGTTCGAAATGGAAATAACGGTAGTAGCTGATAGGATGATTCGTCGGAGGGCAACTCAGGAACGCAACGTCATCAGGATGGCGCCGCAATCGCAAACGAGAAATGGAAGGATCATATTGATGGCGCAGCGGTGCACTAGTAGTTGGAAAAGCAGGGTCGAGGGTGTACCGGTGTTGACAGGCATCGGACTGATCCTTGACTCGTCAACACTATAAAGACAGGATTTGGGGGTACACAGCCGTTTTGTGTCGACTTGCTTTGCGGTGTGGATCGGTTCGGTTCGGAGAGTCTTTCTACGGTACGGAGCACAGGCAGTGAGGTGACGATACCCACGGAGCTCGACGGACGACACAGCCAAGGAATTCATGATCAACAAGTTCCTGCTGCGGCCACTAAGAGACACAGCACAGCAATACCGAGACCCGATGATAATAACCCCCCTTCTAGGGGTCATATGTCCCAATTTAGAAGGTTCCGATTCCGATGTCTGGGAGGCCGAAGTACAAGAAAACGCCACTGCGAGAAACGTTCATTTCACTGTCAAGCCAACATCCACTTGCCACCTTGCTGTCCCTCGGAACAATGACCCTCTCTACAGTCCAAGAATGCCAACAACGCAAGTATTCATTGCTTGACTTCGCTGGTCTTTCGTTCTGACCGTCTCTATCTAGCCAACATGGTCACACCTCCTCACAATTCCCCCCCTGTTGATCTTCGCAGGATGACTTCAAACTCGACTCTCCCCACCCCATCTCACAGAGAACATAGAATTTCACCCCATACCTCGCAGCTTTTGCAGGCAGGAAACGCAAGACTCGGATCTCGTTCGCCTTCCTCCATACCTTCATCACCTACATCAGCGTACGACCATGCCACCGTCTTTCTCGCCCTTTTATGCTGACAATCCCCCCCTTTTTTTTCCGTTTCTCTAGCCATTCATCCTCGTCTGCCATCTTCGAACGGGATATCGAACCCTTTGGTCCTCCGTCACCTCCGTCTTCCCACCCACCGAACCCACACCGTATCCCTAGATCAAAAGGCACTGAGCAGCTGGAGCAAAGTGTCCCCTCTGTCCTCGATTCCGCAGCATCCATCCTTGCATCCTCCACTCCTATGGAGGAGGATCACATTGCCGTCGTGACACCTGCCAGGGACAGGGGCAGGGGACTCCGAAGCGGTTTTGCGAGTCCGATCGGGAGTCTTAGGAGCAGGAGTCCCAGTTCAACCAGTGGCAAGTCCCCTGCCAGACATCGTTCTAGCCTACTGTTGAGCGTTCCTGGGTCCTCGTCACCTTCCGCTCCGATCGCCTTGCCACTACTTTCGGCGAGCCCCACCAAAGAATCCCAGGGTCGTTTGACCATTCAAACGTCCCCCGCCGTCCCGTCTCTTCCCGTTGGGACGGCAACGACCGTAAAGAAAGCCGGAAAATCAAGCACTTCTATCAATACTCCCACGTCAGCGTACTACTCTACACTGTCATCCGCCGAATCGTCCCCTTCGACGACGGTCGAACCCCTTCCCCCGCCCACTGCCTCGCCTGTGCAAACAAATATCCAACCTGCGCAGCAGCCTCAAACCCACACAACATCGCAAGCCTCACTTGCACTTTCCCCTTCTTCAACTTACACAGTATCTCCGTTCATCTATCCGTTGAATTTGTCCCATCCACCTTCTCCGACGCATGCCGCTTCGAAACGGCTCTCCTTCATGTCCTACTCGGATCTTCTTGCATCCACCCCTGTGTCATTGGTCCCTCTCTCTTCCTTCACTACCTGTGCCTCGTCTGAACCGCCTCCCCACATACCTGGCGTAACAGGTTTTGCGCACAGTCAGTCGAGACCCGGGTCGATACATGGCAGGGACAGAGATAGCATCGCATTGTTGGACGATATCGGTGGTGAGTGGGAACGTGAGGGTTTGGGGAGAGGATTAGAAGAAAGGTTGGAAGCCTTGATGATTGTTCCTGGAAAGGTTTGAGGAGTAGGACATTAACTCAGCAAAGCACGATCTTCATCGACTGCTCAACTCTTTGCACGCGGAAGGGATCAAAGCAAAAATCATTTTCCATACTCTCCTAGGCCATCTATTCACCTGCGTCTGTGACCCGGAACTAAAGCAATATGCACCCAAACGTACCCCAACAAGTTGAAACCAGATAATCCACCGTCATGGTATCTTATCTTACTCGCTGTGTATTAATGGCTTACCTATGCAAACTTACTCCTTGTCTTGATTTCCTTTTCGTTCTTATCTTGTCATTAGCAAAGTCTTATCCGTCGGTCCCCTCAAGTTAGGTTATATTTTGTTTTTTCGTGCTCGACATCGAGACGTTATGCTCAGACTAATGATAGTTTGATTTCCTGCCTATGGGTTATCTTCAAGTACATTTTGATGGTTGTTTCCGACGTTTTTTATGCGATTATGACATGTTGTTTGTTCCGTAGGAAGGATCTCTTATTGAATGAAACTGTACATCACTTATTTGATCATTACCGTGGTCCGTCGCTGAGATAGTGCTTGCAGACTCGAGTTTCAGTGCGTTAAATCGGCCTTGCTGGGTTTCTAGTTTGTCCGGATAGGTTTGAATCAGTAGGTCTGGTGATCCGCTGCGCAGTTACCTGCCTCATTTCTATATAAACACTGACGCTACCCCCATGATTGTCGACAACTGCGAAGCTGCAGGTGAGCAGCACCGCCATGACTTTGAATCTCCGACTTTTTCAGGAAGGCGACGCTCAAGCTCCGACAAGTGTCTGCCAGGTGCGGCGTTGCCCAAGACAAAGTAGAACGCGAATTGTCACCAAATCTCTAATTCTCTGAGGTGATCAATGCCTGTCTCTGACCTCAGATTGAACCGCGTATTTTGCGCCAATGCAATACTGCTTCGCAAAGGCTAGATTTGCTGTGGAAGTAGTGCTCCAGGTATTATCGTTATACCTCTCTGGGCTCACATTGTCAATCAATACAGGTTGGTTGAACCTGCGGTCATTACACCTCAGTGCAATGTTGCACGCTGGCATACCGTGATTCGGATGCACACTTCGATTGCTGGGGAAGTGGGTGTACTCCAAGGCGCTCCGGGTATATATCTTTCGTTGCAAACTTCAGCTCACTGTCTCAGTCTAACAACGATGACTAGCAGATCGGGCACTAAAGTAGAACCAAGACCTGAATCGGAGACGTATCGTAGCTTGACTGGGAATTACGATAATGTCACGAATAGGCAATGACTCCTTGGATCAACGCTGATTGTGCGTGTCATGGCATAAGTAGCCGCTACTTTACCAACTCGCCTATCCCGTCGGACAGCGTACAGATATCCGGCCTTTCTGAAACCTGCTGAGAATATGCGGCCTGAAAGAAGCATCTAGCCCCGTGGACCGGCTACAGAGATCTTTCCCGTTAACTTCGGGAACTATCTTCCGCATTAGAGCATGCTAGTAATTCGCGAACAACCGCACACTTGAAACTGACTGGGGTTGGCGCATAATGCGATAGAAGTTGAAAGAACACTTACAACGGGACACCGTACCCTCCCGTTTAAGTGAGACAAACTACTCCACGTGATCCGAAGCCTTTTTGGTTCCAGCTTCAGCACATTCCGGACCTGTCGTCATACTGGACGCTGCAGAAAACCAGTGCGATACATCGGTTGTGCTTGCAGACGTCGATCATGATCATGTAATACCCAGTATTCGCAACTTGGCCACAAAGTATTCGACTTTCGTATGTTCCTTCCCTTACCACTCTTACGCTGCCATCCAATCTCGGCATGACACCTAGCGGTTCTCTCCGCCTCCTTACCGTCCGTCAGCCACCCTCAGGTGGTCTGCTCCGACTTCCAGGCGTGCATAAAGAGTTGGAACACATCAAGCATGTGATCAGAAATTCTCCTTCAGCATGCACCACCCTCCTGGAACCCTCCATCGGCACGATCGAAGAAGTACATTTACATTCCCTGATGAAGCAGGCGGACTAGGTTCCATTTCGCATGCCATGGTACTTCTGTCTGACCGATCAATGCCGTTTGAACATATCTGACATCACCGCATTGTCACGTTTAACGTGGTAGGTTTGCCTTTCTCTCGGCGTGTGAGACGACGGCGGGTAACGAGGGTCTTTCCGACGAGGCCATCCATATCGCAGCGGGGATGTTGTTTGCAGGTTATGGAGCCACTGGTACGATGTGGTCTATCAGCGATAAACTTGCGCCAGAAGTGGCATGAGCCGTATATGCAAGGCCGGGTTATCGGAGGGCGTTCCACGATGCTGTTGGGTGTCTTCGAGATAGTGGCAAAGCGTCGTTCTTCACTTGGCTACTATTCATTCATGTAGGTCTTCAAACATTCTGTCTACGTGTTTCTTACTTTGAGGATATTTTATGCATCCTCATGTAGATTGATCTGCTTTGTCGTACCTCTGCACCGAAATGTATCACGATCGCTGCGATACTTGGTATAGTCGCTCGCGAGCGTCTGAACTCGGTGCGTGCATCGTTCTCGATCCACGCATCGACATTGCCATACTTGTTCTAGTTCTTGTTTGCATCGTTAATACTTGTGCATGATCTCCAAGTGCGCAACGAACGTTATGCATCAACAACTTCTACTGATGTGGGGTTCTGGAAAAGCGTGGAAACAGAGACGGGCGTCGCCCAATTTCTTTCAAAGCACTGGTAGATTCAAATCGATACTTTGAGTAGCACTTTGAAGTAGGATTCCAAACTCATGGCCTGTGTGTCACGTGGTTCGTTTTGCAAGGACGTGACGCACAGCCACTAACGGGGGAATCCAGTGCTTCTGCATCGGAACTCGTGTGCTGTCTGTCTGCTGCCATGATGCCTGGGTACAACTCGAAGAAGACAAGGGGCTGCCTGACGACTTCCAGAATGTCCCTTCTGTTCTTGCCGAGCGAAAGCCAATTCTGGCATCACACATGGTGACTCGTCGGATGCGCACACATTCGTTCCGGACGCAATTCCTGCGATGTGTCCATTAGGTTTCCGAATCCTTTCCATTTGCAGTCGTTACTGGTTCTGCGCTGTCCTGTTGGGCGAGAGAGAGAGCAACTTGGCCGCGACCACATGCCTGGTCGGGAACCGCCCATATGTGGCGTCCGCGACACCGAACTGTGACGTGGTACTCGGATCACTCAGTCTAGCCCTTGCCAGCTCTCTCGGACATAGTCAGTCAATCGGACCTCGTGATATGGATATGTTGTATCATGCGGCGGCCTCAATGCACATCATCATCATTTGGAGATGGCCCGACATGCCCATGAGACGGAGAGAGCGGTACGTCGTGTCTGCGCCGTGAGCCCGATCAAAAGTATACTCATCCGTCCAGCTTCAAGGGTTGTTACTATCCGGGCCTTCGATCCCCGTGTTTTGCACCCGTTTCCCACCAAGGTTATCTATGTAGCCATCCGATTCAGAATCGGATGTGTGGATTCACCGCTTCGACGTGCATTCTTTTTCGGACAGGGTACTTTGTATTCTCCCTGGGACGACGCTGATTGGCCATCCGAGCATGCCTATCTTGGACCTTAGCTTATTTGTCGAGTCAAATTGTTTTGTTTCCCACGTTGTTTGTGTTCGGCCTTCTACTTGGGTGCGTCCGATCGTTCTCTTTGCTGGCTATCCTGACGACCTCATGGTCAGTGATCCCCCTATGCGTTGCACTCTCCATTGCCACCCGGATGTCATCACAAGATTGCATCAAGGGTCCAATCATCGGTCCCCAATTAAGATGCTATACGTTATCAATGAAAGTGGCGGTATATGAACTCTTTTTTTTGCTTGATCCATCGTTATTCTCACTGGCTATTGTCCCCAAGATAACCATTTGAAAGGCCTCCACGTGAAGCATACCGCTGTCAGTTCTCTCGTACGCAGCCCCGTGCACAATGCGACCACATTGTAAGACCGAAACGCGTCAGTGCGGTCATCAGAGCTGCCTATATTCCGCAAGCAGAAATTGTCATCTGACCCTGCCTGCCAGCTGGGCGAATCGGAATCGGTCTTCGTCTCTTGGGAGCGACTGCCGTTCTCCTTTTTCCGCGATGCGTGCGGCGGAAGGAAGGGGGTATGGCTATGTTTGACCACGTGAATTCCTGGAAATGTATAAAAGATGGGGACTCGTCACTCCCGAGGTTTCAAGCCGCGTCTCTGAACTCCTTCGAGGTCTTTTCACGACTTTGTCTTTGTTCTGCGGGGCCTTGTCCTATATCTTTTCTTGCCTGCCAAAGATGGTATCTCAAATTACCCTTGGAGCATCACCCGTGATCCGTCTCTGTCTGTGCCTTTGCTTTATTGCTTCGGCGATGGCGTTTGACATGTCACGCAATACAAATGTATGTCCCTGTTCGTCCATGTCGTTGGTCTCCTTGCCAATGCTGACTATCTCTGTTTGCCTTTCTGTCTAGCTGGCCGTGTATGCGTTCCCTTCGAGTATGTCTTGAAGAATGTCGCATTGAATTGTGATCGTCCAGGTACTGGGGCCAGAACTCGTATGGAGCAGTCAACGGCAACAAGGCTGTGTGGCAACAGCCTATTGAACATTACTGTGGCGTATGTCTCTCCTTGGTGACGGATGGCAACAATACATCCCTCATTCATATGCATTGTGCAGGACAACACCATTGACACGATTCCCGTTGCATTCCTGAACGAGTTTTATTCGACCGGTAATTTACCCTCAATCAATCTTGCCAACGTGCGTTTTTTCATTTTGATTTCATTCTCCTTGCGACGCCTAACTTACACCCTTTTTATGCTCTCACACATGTATACGTGCCGACGGTAGACATGCAGCACGGTCGACGATCCTCTCTTCCCAGGCACGAATCTTCCCAAGTGCACTTTTCTCGCAGCGGGTATCGAAACGTGTCAAAAGGCTGGCAAAATCGTCACGCTCTCGCTCGGAGGTGCGACTGGCGGTGCCGGGTTCGCGAGTGATTCAGAAGGTGCAGCTTATGCGAAAGTGATTTGGAATGTCTTCTTGGGCGGAAGCAGCAACACGAGGCCGTTTGGAACGGCTGTTTTGGATGGGTAAGTTTTTTCCTTCGAAGCTCCCTTGGTCGTCAGGGAGACAGGTGTACTTAATTGCACAATGCTCACGTGTGGTGATGATGTCTCTTTTACGTACAGCATTGACATGGATATCGAAGGAGGGTCGCAGACGGGGTATGCTGCATTCCTGACGGCACTTCGGAAATTGATGAATGGTGGAAACAAACGGTGCGTGTGTTGTCTGATCATTGACATGTTCTGACAGATTGACGATTTCATAGATACTACATTACCGCAGGCACGCCTTTTTGTATGGAGGTAACCGCATGATTTGACTGACGACGATCGTATTGTTTAGCCCCACAATGCCCTTTCCCGGATGCCTACATTGGAACAACGTTGAACGAGTTTGGATTTGACGCCGTCTATGTGCAGTTTTGTGCGTGTCCTGCATCATCCGCCGTTTGTACGAGATCGGCGTATTGACACGGATTCTCAGACAACAACTATTGTGGCGTCAACAACTTTGGCAACACCAACGTGCGTCGTCGCTTGTTTCTTTCATATCCGAGGTCGTACTCACGTGATGTACTATCTAGGCCTGGGACTTTGGCACGTGGTGAGTACACGTACCCGTCATTCCCGTTGGACCGAGTAATAACGGTGGGACACTGGAATGCAGGGACCACTGGGCAAAGACGGTCTCCCCGAACAAGAACGTCAAGGTGTACATTGGTGCACCCGCCTCGTCCACGGCGGGCGGTGGCTATGTCAGCGCCTCGACGCTCGCGAGCATCATTTCACGGACAAAGAGCCAGTATTCATCGTTTGGGGGTGTCATGTTGTGGGATGCATCTCAGGCATATGGTGCGTTTTCTCCGTGTTGCATCGTATGGCGTATGAACGCAGCTTACGACGATGACGGTGGTATATAGGGAATGGGAGGTATGACCAGGCTGTCAAGGCTGCGTTGACCGGGTCGAAGCCACCCTCATCGCCGACGTCCTCTTCCCCGTCGCCAACGACGACCAAGGGCGCTGGCTGCGCTGGCGTCTCTGCATGGGAGTCCACTTTGATCGTGCGTTGCTTTTGTCCTCTCGTGTCGCTGCGGATCGGCTGATGGCCCTGCTCCAGTACCTCGGCAATGACCAGGTCACGTCCAAGTGCGTGCTTTTACATATTGACATGTTGGGATCGTCTGTTGCTGACCTTTTATCTTACCCAAATAGCAATCAACTCTGGACGGCCAAGTGGTGGACCGAAGGTGCCACCCCCGGAGGTAAGTTTGTGTTCCGTCCATTTCTCGGAGTCTCATCCAATACACGCGACACCCAGGATCCGAAGGCGTCTGGACGCTCGTCGGACCATGTTAGGCATAACGCCGCCGCGATACCACTCTTTTCGGCACCGCCGGCCCGGAAGAGGGGCCGTATGTATTCATATTCGCGTTTTCTCTATTTTCGTTCTCTCCGAGGCTTCCTTCTTTTAAGACATGCAGGGCATTGGTATTTTCATGGTGTGCGAGGAAAAGTGGGGGAAAAAATAGAAACAAGGATGTACAACTAGAATCACGACGAAGAAGCCCACAAGTCGCTACTGGTTTGCGTATGGGATCTACTGTGTGCAATTCTGAATAGCAAGATGGCGGGCCCATGCGTATAAACATTGTTTGAGTCGACCGAAGTGCCACGCAAACCTTTACATAACTTGATGTGGTAACTACGTCTGTCCTTTACTTTCCCAATCACCGTTCTTCACCTCGGTGGTCTTGAGATTGACGCGTTCGCCGTGGCTGTCTGACATCATGATGCACGTATGTCGTTTAGTTGAGATCAAGTGTTTACACTGCCATCCGGCATCTCGTCAGGAAGATCTAGACACCACCGACTCTTACAAACTCCCCGGCGCCCGTGACCAATTTCACGCCAATATGTACCTTGTTCGTCGTTGACCGATGTCGAATCAAGCTCTGCACTACTATGCATCATTGCGTTAGCGTGGATCAGCGACTCGTCACCACAGAAAAAGAGATGGGGTTTCTTAGAAGAGAAGACGTTTCCCTGTGTTGGTACTAGAACGTAAAAAACCTAAACTTCAAAGGTGCGTCAGTGACTCGGGTGACGTTGGTCGTGGTCGTGAAAAAACACGGTCGGAACCAACGGCCAGGCCCGGGGTGTTGAATGGCTCCGTGCGGAGATAGTACACGAAGTATAATTGACTTTATTTTTCACACCGGCACGGAAACGCCACGGTGTATTCCACGTTCGCTGACCCCCTTGAAAGCCTAGATCTTGAGATCTTGGACCTATGTATATGAGAGGAACTTGATATGATCCCGATCTGGGGATGCCAGTGCCGCTTCGAAAAGCGCCTTGACGACCTGGTAAACGAGCTTGCCCTCCACTTTGTATCTCCTCCTCCACCCTGGTTGGGTCAAACACGTCCTCGGCTGTCAAGATGATCGACCAATGCGACGTCGTGGAGAGTGACAGGGATGACGATGGGTATTGGATTCGCCGGCATCTCTGCATAGTCCAACGTGATCGTGCGTCAGTTGCTTTACTACCGCTAGTACCTGGGCGTCGACCAGGACCCGTTCAAGTGGCCTCATAGGATGGCATGTCGGGATCGTCTGACGCTACGCACAGCAACCAACTCTGGGGAGCATCGCCAAGTGGTCGACCGAAGGCACCATCCCCCGGAGGAAGTTTCGAGCGTGTCTGCATTCTGGCCCGTCTAACTCGGATGCACACGACACCCAGGATTCGAACGCGTCTGGACTCTCAGGCTCATTGGATCACCATGACTAGAAGTAAAATGCGCCACAATGGCCGCCAAGCCACCCGTCGCTATTGGTTGGGATGAATATCTCGTTTGCGATTCTGGATAGCAAAACGGCGGGTCCATCGGTGTACTATCGCTCTCGAATGCTTGAGAGTAGTTGGGAAGCCGTTGCCGTCGGTCAACTTGCCGCACCAAGTACTTCGATGTAAGTCTGCACTTGAACCTCATGGTTTATATCGCAAACGATGCACCTGATTCGTAGAAGTGGGACCAGCTATTGGTTGGATTTCAGCCTGAATCCGAGCGGGCCATTGGCATGACAAACTCGCATGTGGTCATGTTTCTGTGCGAGTATATGTGGCGGCCTGGGCGCATCGTACAGTGATCGAACGGTTCCAACTTTCTCCCCCAACTTCAGTTTCCCCCTGCGATCGCGCCTGAAGTTGTCTGCAGACTTCCTGTTCATGCACGCCGTTTCATCTAAACCACATACTAGGCAAAAACACGCTACAACGCCAGCTTCGTATTTCGATGCTAATGTCTAGCACGGAGCAAGGAAAGTGGTATGTAGACGCTAAAACGAATTATCGTCGATATAGTGCTCCTGGTCAGGTCCAAAAGTGAATGTTTTCGACCTTCCATAGACGTCAGAGTAAACGACGGCAGTCTGCATCAAGTCTCTGAGCCAAGTGTGATTTTCTCCAGGTTCAATAGCGAAGTATATGTCGTCTCCGCCGCTTTCGCCATTGTTAGTGAGACTGGCGAAGATGGTGTCAACGGCTTGATTCCAGAGAGTGATGATACCCATTGTCCTTGTCCTAGAGTATTTGCGATCAGAAACTAGTACTCTTCGCGATCACACTACTTCATACCTAACTCAAAGTTTGACTTTTGTGTTTAGAGTATCAGAGATGAAGGCGGAATACGATTGAGAACTGGAAATGAAGATGCGATAGGTGAGCATTGGGGAGCACTCGTCGAAGCAAACAGTGTGTAGCAAAGGGAGGATGTCGATACTCACTGGCAGGGAGGACGCAAGACAATTTCTTGAAGTCCAGGATGCGGTGACACTGGATTATTTATCCCTTTCGTGAGCCCACATACCGTCAGCGCTTTTCGAGACTAGCTGGGTACACTTCAAGTATTACGCCGCTCGCTGACTTCGGTAAACCCTCATTGCAGCCGAAAATGACAGCTTCCATCTTACTCAACGACGTTGAGTGGTGTTCATAAATAACACAGCTTTTTCATGAGACGTACCGTACTGCCCATGGGGCCGGTCTTTGCTTCATCCTCCTTGTCCGCCAACAAGGCACAAGTAAATAACTCCTTTCAACTCTGCAGTGCCAGCGCACTGAGCGCAGCTTGGGGAATCAACATTTTGTTCGTCAAGGCTTGGCCAGTGGCGTTCGTAAACGACGTATCGGAACTGTCTTGCAGTAGATTAGCCGCATCTGTCACAACAACGAAGTGTCTGGACACTCCTAGGGGTATAGCATCAGGTAATTCCCTTCTTTTAGTGCTAGGCCAGCCAATCGGTGTCAGGAATTGTGCAAAAGCGCTGTACAACTCGACAAATAAGAAGTCATTCAACCCGCATAACAGTGGGCCCCTGCCGGTTCGTAGGCGAGGTGTTATCCATCATTTTGTTCGCTGCGGTAGGGTGACGACGAGCCTGTCACAATGCTGTGCCAGAGAGTGGACCCGCATCCGAACTGGTGGTACCGTATCCAGCGAGGTAGTGTCAAGTGGCTCAACTTGAAGTAAGGGAATGACGCCTTACCGTACAAAGGGATGAAAACGACAAAGAAATTATTGTTATATGTATGACGTTATTGTGCTTTCGTAGCAGGGAGTGGTCCAGACTGTGGATGATGTCAACGAGAGTGATGGTCGACCGCGTCTGCTATTGTGGCGGCGCGCGAGCGGCCCATGCATCTCGACGGCGCCAAGGAGGCAAGATCATCACTGAGTACTGAGTTTCCTATCCCACGGTTGCAGAAAACTGACGCCCACCCTGGTTGGCACCCCACCAGGCGGGGTTAAAGAGATGAGACGTGCCAGCGGCACCTTCGACGGCAAAGAATAGGATGAACACCATGGCTTGGGTGCCGTCGAGAGCTGCCAAACAACATATAGGGGACGCCGTCCACAAACACGAAAGAGAAACACACCTGCACCGACGAAATAATTGTATTTCTGGAACCAACTAGGGTACATAGCAACTTCGGCACCCATGCGCTAGGTACCAGGGATGAAATGTTCTCACGCATATGCTGCACGGCATTACCTTCCGCTTCAACATGTTCAACTTCAAGCTTTCAAGACCCGCATATGAAACTGTGATCATCACCAAACATTCCATATTGTCTGGTCTGAAGCTGTGTCGCCTTATCAGATAAGCCGCAACCACATCGAGGACGAGAAACATCGTGAGCATAAATTATCGTTCTGACTTACTATGTGCGAACCTTGGTTCTTTCAACAACAGCTCAATTTTGCCCATGTGAGACGAGCCTTCCCGATCTCGTAGGCATTAGTTTACCATTGATGTGCTTTCAGGAGATCCGAAATGCATATCCGGGTGCCCGCGACTGCGTCGCCGTGAGTATCCGAGGAGGGATCCATCATGCTGAGAAGGTGACTGAAACCTGGACCCACCATCTATCCTGTGGGATTTACGCAAATGGGAGGAACTTATTCCGCTCAGAAAAACCCCACTCATTCCTCTCGCATCGAGTCCTGCATACGCTGTCCGTTGCGCTCTACCTTCTCAATGTTCGATTTTCTGGTCGCCTCCGGCGTCCCCTTCGCATCATGACTACTGCGCCACAAGGATACGCCGGTAAATCGAATGGTTACTCATACTCGCGGTATTATCGTCATTCCTATCAACACTTCAGGTAGAACGCAGACATGATAAGTCAATCTTCCAATTTGACAGTCTGACAATCCCCCTTCGCGTGGGATCTCCGCATCATGGGTGAGTAGGTAGCCTGATATGATACTCATAGTTGGTCCACGCACGTCACAGAAAACGACGATGTTGTGGGCCAGACGAGGACCCGTCGTCGCAATACACAATGGGTCTCTTGGTCTCGCGTCTACTCTCCACTTTGTTCAAAAACAGGGAGATGTAAGTATAATGGTTAGTAAGTGTCTTACTCGCCGCTCCAACTAACATTGTTGTTTTCTCTAGGTATTTTGATGGTACAGGAATACCCTTTGCCCCAGACTATTTTATTAACTCATCGTTGTAGGTTGGCCTCGACGCTACCGGTCAAACTACTATCCTCTACAAACTTAAGCTCGGCGAGATTGTGACTACGATTCCCTACCAGTACCGGTGGGATTGGCGGCGGCGAGCCGTCGCAGGCCAGGCTGGATGAAGAGTTCGTGCGGCTCATATGCGATCGCCGTGTCTTGCGAACGTCCGTCACGGTGTTCCCCCGCGCAGACCCCCTCACACCGTGTTTCCTTCTATCTAGCACCGCGCCTCGCGGATCACCGCTTCGTGGCGGTGCAATCCGGGATTCTCCGAGGTGAGATCCGTCGTTTCCCCGTCCCCAAGTTCGCTCATTGTCGCACTCACAGATTTACAGCACAGCTTTGTAAATTTCTTCCATTAACTTTTCCTGATGCATCAGGATAGCCGGGGAGCATGCTGGGTACCTGTCAAATTGACCAGTCCAGGTGCTGGGAGACTTGTCATTGCAGTTTGTTGGGTATGGGCACGCCGTGATTTTTGCAGGTAACGTATCATTATCTGACCCTTTGGACTCCTGGTCTAAACTTACTGACATCGACGGGCACCACGCTGCGCTATTGCATGGCTCACGGTGACTGTACCCTTTCACTCGAAGTCCCATCGACTTCACTTCATACTCTTTTGTTGATGATGTTGCATTATCCTATGGGCATTTGGCTGGCCTGTTTACTTTGGGTGCTGACATGGACAGCCAACTAGTCAAAACCAGTGCTTATTATGTCACATCCATTTGCCAGGTTATGGTTCACACGAGTCTGCGAATAGTATTTGTATGTGTTGGTAAGAATTCATCAAGGCTGGCTGTGCAGGATGACCCTTGTCCCCAGGGCAGCGGCGGCGGATGCGGTGTAGCATCATGGTAGAAGCACCCTCTTCTATCAATCCTGTAGATGCTGTAGAAAGATACCACGTAGCCAGAATCCCTTATCTATGAAGGACGGTCGTCAGCCTGAGGTTACTCAATCCTCCGAGTCTCGAAGCCTGACCACCATTACCCCATGCAATTCTACCAACCGAAATGTATATCTACCATCCTCGGACGATATTCATCTAATCTATCTTTTGTAGCTTACCTCTTGCTTGTCTTGCTTGCCTCGTACCCAGCTGTTTCGCTCGCAGTCAACTTCACGCAATGTTTACAAAATGTGATCGCCTGCGCAAATGACACAAGAAGTCAGGTCTGCACTGTCTTGAACATTTCGAGCGCGACCGCTTGGTCGTTGCTCCGTACAAGCAACGGAAATCCCACACTAACCACGGATATGGCGACTGCTCTCTCGTACCATGGCTGTTACAACTACTGTGGAAAAGGGGAGGAGCCTTTCCGTTGGACCGTCTTTTCACAAGAGTATTCCCAGTGGCTCCTGCCATATCTTGCGCTGCTCTCACAGCTCCCTTTTGGTGCTCCACGTAGGATGGACAACCTCATGTCTGTCATTTTGACACTCGGATCCCCAACACTCGCCGGCTACTCGTTATATGTGACCCTTCTTAATGCACGATGGGTCAATGACAAGCTATTTTCAGGGATTGACTATCCCAGCAGGGCAGTCCGCCTGTCTGTGGTGCGGACTTTGAGTAGTCTCCAACAGGTCCCTTTACGCGTTCACCCTGGGAGATCCGCTCGTTTCGAGTCTCTTGTCATTCACCCGGACAATGACAACTGGTGGATCACGCTTGCAAAAGAACTCGATTATTCGCACACGTGGTCAATCTCATCCGCAACATCCATCGCTTGGGTGGTCATCGCCTATCTACTTACTGTTGCCGATTCCCTCTCCAATGTGGCGGACAGCATCCAATCCAATGGGCAGGGAACTGGCTCGGTGTGGCTATGGC
>JBBPNA010000299.1:0-31611 GCA_038090555.1 Boletus subcaerulescens | reverse complement strand
TCCTTTTGAATATCTTTGGTCACTGTCGTCCGCCCCGTCACGAATTCGGAGAACTCTTTGACGTCGCAGCTCTGGCCAGAACATGTCGCGTCTTCAAAGAACCAGCGCTCGATGTACTCTGGGAAGAAAGTTTGTACTATGACCTATCCCCACTAGCGCGCTGTCTTCCGGCGGAGGCGTCTCATGGGTCACCTACTTGGGTAAGATAGTAACTGCAGTATTCGTTACACATTGTCTAATGCTGAATATTTTTCTCCTGCTATCGTCCAAAGGACTATTCGTTTCGTAGACCACTTACACAGATCGAATGGGATATTCTGCGGAGTTACACACGTCGCGTCCGATCTATACATATAGAGGCTGGGGTCAATGGACTCAGCCAGAAATCCCTCATCAGCTTGTCGAAACCTCCTGGGGCTGAACCACTCTTCTTGAATGTTCGCTATCTGCGTTTTAAATACACACCGGAAGGCAAACATCTGTTGCTCCTGCCCCTCCCATCCCTCCTTGTCCTTGACATCCAGTTGAATGATCAACGTTCATTCGAGAGATCTCTCAAATCATTTGCCAAGTTCTCCCAGAATCTTACGACGCTGCACATTTATCCATATCATTATGCAAGCATTGATATGGACCGTGTTGACCCCAGGATTATCTGCTGTTGGCAAAACCTCAAGACTGCTTACTGCAGTATGCGTCTGGATGTGATCACGCTTGTGCATCTGTCTCGCATGCCTGCTTTGACTTGCCTCGGCTTTACGCTGCGCAGTACATTGCCGGACCAGATTTCTCCTTCTGATCCACCCCTTATCTTCTCCAACTTGGATGAGTTATCGTTACGTTCTCAACTCTTTGACCCGATAATACGGCTACTCTCCCAAATTCAACTCCCTGCTATCTCGGATGTTTCCGCCTCCGTTGAATTCCTTCCAGACAGCATCTCTCCTCCCTTGCCGGTGTTCAGACATCTGGTAGAGCTCACGCTGTCTGGAAACTGCGGTTGGTCCAAAGCTTCCACTTACATCATGCCTATGTTCCGGAGGACCGGCCTGTACTTGTTTTGGAAGACTTGCAGCCGTACATGAAATTCAGCAATCTTCGTTGCATATACCTTGCTATTGAGTGGAAAGTGGACTTGACGGATAGCGAACTGCTAGCGTTTGCATCGACATGGCCTCGTTTGGAAGAGCTCCTCATAAATAAGGAGTGGGGGTGGAATACGCCAGGTGGAATCACACCAAACGGACTACTACAGCTTCTGCAGGCATGTCGGTTGTTGACTCGCATTGCCCTCGCCATCGATACGCGAGGTTATACTGAAATCCCTCCATCGCCAGCAAGCCTTGGATTGACCTTCGCACGCTTATCTTACATCAATGTCCTCGACTCGCTTATTGAAGAAGAATGCATGCCAGCCATCACCGCGTTCTTTCTTGGTGTCCTACCTCGCTCCGAGTGTCGCTTCACTGCCTGGAAGGAGTGGGCAATGGACCTGAACCCGAACCGGGACGTGTGCCAGGCCCGTTGGGATGATGTATGTGAACAGATCGAGGACGCTGCCAATCAGCTTCGTGGACATGACCATGACGATCAGATCTATTCCTAGGATTTAAAGTCCTGACCTGGTTCACCTTATGCGAACGTTCCTGTCATCCGACGACTTGCCTATTGGAGGTAGCAGGTACTAGCATTGCCCGATTGGACGACGATGTGCTAGACTTTTGTTCTTATTTAACTTCGCTGACGCTTTGATCGTGACTTGGTTCTATGGTTGTGGTTTGATCCTTTTGCGACACTATACTTTTGTTTATTCCTACTTGGAGCGTCGATGGCTCAAACATAATTTATTTTCAACTTGTGCTCGTGTTCAGACCTTGTTCCGAGACGCCTGTTTTCTACTGTTTTCACTATCACCCATGTCCGTTTTCATCTTGGACGACATCTGATGTGAGACTATCCGACTTATATCTTCTCCAGCTTACACCTTAGATCTACACACCACGCTGTAACTCGATACCCAGCGCTCGATCTAAGGAAATTCTGGTACGACCTCAAGCTGCTAAAGTGTGTAATCCCTTTCCTTCTCAGTGTTTATGCTTACCTCGTCCAACACTCAAAGTCAGCCCATAAATGCATCTAATAACAGATAACACAAGTGTTCATTGACGAAGACAAGTGCAGCCGTCGACCCTCACTTGTTGTGAAGATCATCGAGAACTTGTGTTAGTGAAGTCTGACAAGATAGCCTAGATATTCCTCGAGCCCGAGACATCATTTACCATGCATCTCTGGTCGATGGCTCGTCAAAGGCAGCATGATAAGCATGTCGAGCGATACATAATGGCCAAGGATTAGGTTCTTTCGTTCCTTCCCCAGGCAGTCGAAGCATACTGTGATGTGCGACAGGTAGCATCATTGACGAGCGCGCAGGCTCGACGATGACACCGACTGCGGGTATATCAATGCTGAAATGGTCGGTCCACGTCCACGGGACGATATTTTTCTGATGGAGAAAAGGTTCACCTGGGCCCTTTTCAAGACATCAATTCAAGACATCATGACGGGCACCGGAGCGGGTGTTGAACACAATTTTTACCGGCTGATCCCTATGGTACAAAAGACACTGTTCGGGTACCTATTAAAGCTGTCTCTTTAGCTTGGCCCCTTATCGCACCCGTTCTCACTCTAACAATGTCCAAGCCAACGGAAATTACTACATCGTCAACAGGAAGATCACCCGCGACGCGAGATACCCCTCGCTATCACGAACAATGGCAAAGGTAATTCCATGACCGTCACAGGGAAACGGAGTCACCCAAATCAATCAAGTGACCCATCAATGCTTGACATCAAAATCCACGTCTGAGATCCTAGTTGCCGCATGCAGTGATCATCAGCAACGGTGTCAACCATCGACATAGGCCACCCGAGCCTCTTCCTTCAGGGCTGGAGACCACCACTATCCTGAAAGTCGACTATGGGGGTCAGCACACTCTCAGGCCCGTCCTCGCCCATGACGTTGTTGGGCCATCAGGGAACAAGACGGTATATACACGTTCGTATTTTTGTCCGCTGTTTCAATTTCGTGAATCGAGTGCCTCGATTGGCTTTCGGCATCCAAGATGGTGGCGTTACAGGTTACTGGGGACTCGCGGAAGTGGCAGTGGGACAGGAAGTCCACACCTGAAAGGAGACTGGCGACATCAAGCAAAACTGGAAGTTGTTCAAGTTGATCCCGGCCAACAAAGATTAAACTCTTGAGTTGTTTGGTTTATGAACCAAGTCGCAGCCCGTTCAAGATGCTGAGCAGTGTGCTAATGCTGCGATGCAATATCGAGCCTGAATACACGTGATGTGCTTGTTGACAGGACAAGTGACTGACTGTCGGAACCTGCACGCCTGTGTGGGGTAGATGTCGCGAGATACTAGGAACTCCAAGGAGGCGTTTCAGGACGAAGAGGTCAACAGCAGATCTGCGCGTCCAGTCCTCGTGTCAGCTGGGTTGTCAAATGGTCCTGCGTCGCATGCTCGAAACACATCGTTATCTATTCGATCGTCTGATGTATATGCGAGGGGGACTGTTGCGCGTCTCTCTGACTCACCGGGTATGTGCTGTAGCATCCATGACAATTCCTTGAAGGTAACATCGCCGTTGTTTCAGAAGAAGATCACGCGGCAGTTGCATAGATTAGCGTGCAGGTGGGGTTTTGGCTGTGTGCATGATCCCGCAGTCTGGATTCCCGCTGAACTTTCCTGATAAACACTACGAGTTAAGTATCCCCTGGCATCGCGGAGATCCAGGCAAAGTCAATACGTTTCAATGAATCGTCCGCTGGATTCACCTGCGGACAACAATATACTTACTAGATCATCACAGTATTGAACGCGGGCTATCATCCTCGACGTGACGTCACACATCACTCATTATGTAACCCATTCCCAATCTGCGACGCGTCAGTCTCTCTTCAGTGCATCCATGGCCCCGTTGCAAGTTCACATCAAGCACGCTGGAAAGACCTACGACATACAGCTCGACCCAGATCTGCCACCCACAACATTTAAGGATGCCATATATCAGCTCACAGGCGTGCCACCCGACAGAATGAAGGTCATGATCAAGGGCGGCATGCTCAAGGTCTCTCCTTCCTTCCTTCCTTTCTGTCTGAAAAGCGCCTGACGCGACGCTTGTCTTGTTCTCTTGGTTAGGACGACACCGATTGGAAAAAAGTCGCTCCGAAAACGGTCAGTGCTCGCACCACGCATACACTCTCACGCGTCTTGATCAAAGTGGTTTGCTGACTAGCGCACGATCTAGGGCCAGACATTTACTGTGATCGGTGCCGCAGGCGAGCTGCCAAAGCCTCCAGAAAAGCCTATCGTGTTCCTTGAGGGTGAGATCAGGAGTTACTGAGCTCATACGCGTCCATCTAATCATTCCGTGTATGCCCCAGATATGAACGATTCAGAGATGGCTGAAGCGGTAATGCACACCCCTGTTCTGATTGACAATACACTGATCCGTTTGTAGCTCTCAATGCCCGTTGGGCTCAAAAAGTGAGTAGATCTCATCTTCAACTTCTTGCCTATGATGATGTCGTGCTAGTCTTGGCAACACATGTTACATGAATTCCATCCTGCAAGCTATACGAGCGATACCAGAGCTCCGACTTGCCTTGAACACGCAAGTATCTTTCACTTCGTCGCCCTCTTCTGCATCTGATCCCTTTCTTGCAGATCATCTCCCATGGATGTTCTCCCAAGAGCTTTGCGCGACCTATATCTCAACATGTTCAGAACTACCGAGAGCGTCATTCCCACCGCATTCTTGACCGTTCTTAGGCACGCCGTTCCCCAGTTCAACGAGCTCGATAGGTCAAAGGGTGGTGCACTGATTGGTTACGCTCAACAAGGTAACAATTCCTTACAACTGACCCTCCTCACACGGTATTCACTTCCATTCCAGACGCAGAAGAATGTTGGACTCAGGTTGTCAATGCGATCAAGGATGTTCCCGGAATCGATCCGTTGGGTGCGTCTGTTTCAGGCAAAAAATTCGTCGATCAGTTCATGGTGGGTGAGATGCGCCGGGAGTAGGTCATAGCCAACCTGATCCCGCGCATACATTGAGCTCTGACTCGCTCACTCAGGCTCAAATGCGACGAAGCTCCCGAAGAACCATCCACTGTCACGACCGAACGCGTGCTCAAATTTGAGTGTAACATCACCATCTCAACCAACTATATGCACACTGGTATCATGGATGTGAGTGCCTCTGCAGTGACAATTATTTGACTGCTTCGAGTCTGATCCACTGCAGTCTTTAAATTCCAAGCTTACCAAGAACTCCCCCTCCTTGGGTCGTGAAGCTAGTTACACACAAACCTCTCGCCTATCTCGGTTGCCACACTACCTCACAGTACATATGGTTCGTTTCGCATGGCGTCGTGACATTGGGAAAAAAGCGAAGATCATGGTTAGCGGCGGGTCCCAGCGATCTAATTAAACACTTTCGCTTATCCGTCCACAGCGTAGAGTCAAATTCACGACTGAATTCGACGCGTTGGATATCGTCACGCCGGAGCTAAAGGAAAGGATGACCCCTGTTTCTCAGCGCCTCAAAGAAATCGAAAAGGAACGGGCTGAGAGGAGGAAAGTTCGAAAGCGGACCAAGACTACAGCGCAGGCCAGTGCGCCCGCTCCTCCTTCCGCAGAATCTAGTACAAACGTCGATGAGTCTGCTCCCCCCTCGACGGCTGGCGAGTTGGAGGATGAAAGCGTGTATCGCGCTAGGGAGCTGAGCGAGCTTGAGGCGCTTGTTGACCCAGAGTTGAAGGAAGATTTCGGATGCAGTGTGACAGGGTTGTACGATCTCGTCGGTGAGGCTATTTTCCATTCAGTGTGTGGAGGTGCTGATGATGCTCAGCCATCGTGACCCACAAGGGTGCACACGCTGATTCTGGACATTATATTGGCTTCGTGAAGAAGAGCGTGTTCCACAAACCCAACGAATCAGGGCAAGCGTCGACGTCTGAGGGCCAGTTTGACGAGGACGACGAAGATTGGTACAAGTTCGATGATGACAAGGTGTCCATATTCCCAAAGGAAAAGTTGTCGACGATCGATGGCGGAGGTGAAGACTCGTCGGCCTACGTGCTGTTGTACAAGAGCAAGCCACTTGCGTTGGCTTAACGTTAGAAGGATCTCAACTATCTGTAACCCGAAGTCGAGATTGCACCTTCGAGTCAAGGATAATGAGAACATGTAATGAGACAGTGGTATGAGGGTTATAAGTAGATCAGCGAACAGGACTACAATATTGGACGTGGTTATGAAATGCCGTTTGTTTTTGGGGGTGGTTGCATATCTGCGTCTTCGTCTGGACCGTCTAGGTCGTCTGCTGAGGGCACTGCAGCGGATGCAGCCGCTCCAGCGGCGGCAACGCCCTGTGACGGCGACACGTCCCTGGTAGGGCATTAGTGCAGTTGAGCAAGAAACAAAGGATATGTCCGACCATTTGATCTGAAAGCGCGTCACACGCGGTTTGGTGTTCATATCCCTGACCAACCTTTCAAACATGATCTTTTGCGGCGGATTTTCCTTCATCTCTTCGTTGTCATACTCGGTGTTCTGGTAGTATCCTACGCGGACGAATTCCTGGTCCTTGTACGAACCAGTAAGTATGAGTGCGGCGACGCCGAGGGCGTCCTCTGGGGGTATCTTTGCGGGGTCAGGCGGGACGCCTTCAAAGTCAAATGAGTTGACGCCGACGGGAACGGGTCCTACGAGACAGTCGTCTAGTTCTTGATCGAGTTCTTCATTTCCGGGCGACGAGACGTAGATGAGTCTCCACTCGAGGTCTGGTGGGTAGTAAGTACATGTTTGGGTGACAAGGGGCGGTGTTTACCGTCCTTGAGCGGTGCGATGCACTCGAAAGTGACACGGAATTTGTATGGGTCGAGGAAACGCGCGGGGTTGTTGAGGAATTCGACGTTCTGGTGGATGGGTTGAGTGTCTGAGACCGGGTGTGTGTGTGTTGGCTGGACGTACGCGTATCGTGACGATGGACATGTTTCTCGTGTCCTTTGTTTTACTCTTCTTCGTGGCACAAGGGTAATATGGGATCACGTGAGAAATGTGTGTACACGTGATGCATCCCTCTCTTTTGTTTCGCCTACGACGACGTCTCGGGCTTCCATCCTGCGCCGCCAACGACAATCCGCGACGACCACGACACGATTCGTTCCCTTCGTTCCATTCTGCACTAGATTCGCGCTGTGCCGCTGACACCGACGCCCCGCCAGACAATACACGACCTTGTTCTCTCTCACATTCAATTCGCCTGTCTCACTCCTTGTGCTTGCATCCAGGGTGGAGTATATCTTCAACCCGCCGTTTCACCCGCTTTTCGGCCATCTTCTCGCGTTCTTTTCCACCTGCATGATATCGCTTTAACGTTGGAATTCTTCACCAAACACACCGTCCACGTCAGAGATGTCCACGGATCACGACGACCTGTCCTCTCCAGCCACTCCAGTCCTTTCTCTGGGCCCTGACGCCACTGTATTACCACCGACAGCATCAGCATCATCACTTTTAGACCACCCTGCCACCGAAACAACAATGGAACACTCAGAAACAATAACACAATCAACACCTTCGGCATCCAGACCTTCGTCGCTTCCCCCGTCCGACACGCCCCCCCAACTCATCCTCCCCATACCCACTCCCTCTCTCAACAAATCACAGTCTTCGGTTGTATTTTCTCATACCATCGTCACGTCCGAAGACGACTGGGGCTCCCTTCCGCCCGAAGTGGCTACGGCAGACATTTCCATTGCGCGTAAGTACGCTACGTATTCCATTCCACGCCCTTTTGTTTCTTGGTTACGTGTCGGATCTTGTTCATGAGCCTTTGTTGCGCTTTCTCTGATATGAATGCTGAATTCATTTGTCATCATCTTTCAGCCGACGGCAGCTTTGTAGAAACCTCGTCGGGGCCTGCCGCGAGGGAACTCAAAAGACGATATGACCAGTACCTCGGTGTTGGTAAAGACGTTCGTTCTCCTTATGCAATTACCGCGTTTGTCAACCAGCACGGAAAACAAATGTATCGCGTTGGGTCAGTGTTGACTCCGTCGCGTCATTCTTCAAATGAACTAATCTATAGCAATTGAATCAGACACCGTGATGCGGTCGCGCCAGCTGCAGAAGCAGAATCGAAAGCTCAAAAAGTGTCGACTTCCATCGACATGTCCTACCCTCATGGACGTTCTTTTAGGAGTAAACCCCGTATGAGCGTGCACAACATCCTCACACAGAACAAACTCAAGCCTGTGGTGGTCACTAATTTGGCACCAACCCAGGAAGCGGGTCCGGCGCGTTTATTCCTGAGACGCACAAAATCTATCCCGGATACGTTTGCAACCGGAACGCTTGCTTCCGAGAACACGTCGAGGCAGCCTACGCCTACAGGCCGTACCCATTCGCATAGCGTTACGGGCGCTGACATATCCCGTCCGCTCTCGGAGGTCCCCACCGCGGACCAACCAAAGTCACCCCTTTGTGACATCTTTGGTGAGATGATGCAGTGGCTCAGTGGCTCCGTCCCTCCTTCGCCTTCTGTATCTGGATCCTCTGGGGGAAGTTATATCCCACATCCGTTTGGCCCGGGGATCATTTTCGATTCGCCCACTCCACATGACGATTCGGTATTCCTTCCCCTGCCTCGCGCTCTTCGAGAGATGCAGTCTTTCGAGTCTGGTCTTACTGCACGTGCCGATGACATGATGCGTCATATTGGCAGCGGTTCTACGTCCCCTCAGGAAGATGAAATTACACTCGTATCCGAATATGCCGACTCGCCACCGTCGTCACCTCGTCTTGCCGTCTCTCCCTTTGCTGACGATTGTGACATTTCACCGCCTGTTCCTGCGCTTGCGCCACTACCGGAAACGAGCATGCACTCGCGGTATTCTCCCGAGGTATTCGATGTGCTACAAACCTACCGTGGTCTCCCTCTTTTAGATCGTTTGTTCCCTGATTCTGGAGGAGAGACAACGATCAAAATGTCGTTACGCGCAGATGACAGCGCCACCCCACGTGATGATCCTCGGTTCGTCCTCTGGGGAGAGACGAGTCTGATTTCCGACGTAGACACGGATGAAGTCTCACTTTCCCAAGGCAGTCGGACAGGTGTGTCTTCTCCGACTGGTTCCCGCCGTGGCAAACAACCTTCTGTCGACATTCCGAGCCTGCGTATCTCCACGGACGTCTCAAATGGGATCACAAACACTCGTCACGTTCTCCTCGCTGCTACCATCGAGCGTTGGATCGCCCAATTGACCTCCGATTTCAACTACGACGAACTTCTCAACTTCTTCCTCACCTACCGTACATACATCTCTGCCGTCGACCTGTGCCATTTACTCATTTGTCGATTCCATTGGAGTTTGAGTGGACATGCGACCATTCAGGATGATTTGGCGAGGAAGATCGTGAGGGTCCGGACATTTGTCGCGATTAGGTATTGGTTGTTGACGTTCTTTGTGATGGATTTCTTGCCCAATCGGGAGTTGAGGTTGTTGTTGGCGAGTTGGCTGAACACGTTGGTCAAGGATCCGGTGTTGAAGTGGCACCAGGACGGGTTGGTGAGTTCGGCCATCTAGGCAACGATCTCTTGTACTCGTAATCGATGCTGAACCGGTGAGATCACAGAGCATCGTACGCAAGTTGATCAAGGTCGTCAAGGACTGTAAAGAAGCGCATACGCGCCGTCGTTATGGCAAGACCTCTGCGCGTCAGAGTATCTCGGCCAAGCCGCGGCCGACGCACGTCCTCGGAGAAAAATTTGCGGAGGCGATATCCAAAGACGAAGACGACTCGGACGTGGACCTTGATTTCGCGCCCGAAGAGCGTGTCTCGGTATTTCTTGGGAATGGCGGGGAGTCAGGGAACGCGTTTGCGTTTGGGTTGGCGGGTGGGGTTGCGTCGCCGCCCAGAGCCAACGCGGTCGCTTCTGCATCGACTGCCATTCTCCAACAACCCCTCCAACGTAATATTCTTCAACAGAGTCGAGCTAGCATCTCAGTTGCCCCGGGCGCGACGCCGATTTTGACTCAGTCTCCACCGCCTATCACGTTTCCGCAGCGTGCGCTCTCTCGCGTGTTTGTCAAGACGATTGGACGCCTGGGACGGTGGAGACGCGTGTTGAACTCGCGACAGACAGTGGACACAGGGATTGCCGTCCCTGCGAACGTGTCGGCGTTTGACCTTGAGCTGAGCGCGAGTGGAGATTTATTGGGTGTGCGCGGTGGCGTAGAGCAATATCTGAAGATGATCGAGCCACAGTCTCCCGTGACGTCGGGTGTTTCCAATGCAGAATTTGAGACGAAACCCATGACGGGCGTTGCGTCGCATATGGAAAAAGGCAAGGTCCCTAGCAGGAGTCTATCTTCCCATCACTTGCGGTCCGTATCCGAGGTAACCGAAGAAGAAGAAGGGCACACCGAGACGGCGACGATGAATCAGAGACGGTCGTCGTACAAGTCTGGCGTATCCGCGGTTTCGAGAGCGACCCTGTCTACGCGGACGCACTCTACGGAATCGTTTGGCTCAATTTTGTCCTCGTTGTCGAGACTGAACCCGTTTGTGGCGCAGGTGCAGGCGGAACCGCCGTGGCGGTTTGACGCGGTGTCGGTTGATGACCTGGACTTGTCGGACACGTCTTCGGAGTTTCACGGGAAGAATTCGAACGTGCGTCCGCCACCTGGATTGAGGAAGGCTCCGCGGAAGCTTCCATTACGCCGAGAGTTCGAGTTCATACGGAGGTCTGGGGAGAGCGTGTCGTCAATGGGGATACGGTCGCGAGGTTCAGTTGCATCGGAGAGTTCGGCGGTTTCGCTTGGGGGTGGCGGTCTCGGGAATGGGATTCAGCAATGGCAGGTGAACGCGATCGTCGATTCGCTAAGCGAGGACGGTGAAGGCGGGGGTGTGGACGAAGCGTTGAAACGTCTCGAGGGTCAGATTAATCTGCAGAGGCGCAAGGAGAATGCGCTCAAAGTCGATGGATGGGTACGGACGATCCAAGAACGCATGGCTGCAGGCGACTTTGGGGACGAGCACCCTCGGTTCTTCGATGAGGACGATGAGGACGAGGAAGACGACGCTTATGACATTGATCAGCACGAGACGGGGTCCATGAGGCGAAGCTGGTTGGCGGGTCGAGAGTCGTTGCCTGCGACACCGTCCCACATTAGGGTTTCGCTGGCCTCGGAGTCGGATGATTATTTCAGTTCTGCGCAGGCGTCAGGCTCGTCGTTTGGGTTTCCCTTGACGCCGGTTGATGCGGGACTTGCCTCACCGATGAGAGGTGTGGATGCGAAGCCTGCACCAGAAGACGCGGTTCCGTTCGAGATTTTGCAGAGTCGGGTGTCTTCTCGACCGTCGACATCGCAGGGCTCTCCCATGGTGGCGACGTCCCCACCCCCTCCACTTGTGCCTGTGCCTGCGCTTACGCCACCCACCAAGATCCTGCCGCAGACGGGTCGTAAATCGTTTCGGTCTTGGGTGTTGAACGTCAAAGCCGACGTCTTGGCACAGCACTTCTCCATGATTGATCGAGAGTTGTTCATGGGCATCAAACCCGAGGAACTCATCATGGACGATTGGATGTCGTGTCAAGAAGTCAACGTACTTGACTGGGCGCAATATCTCAAAGACCGAGTGCAATGGAAAGCGGAATTACGAAACAGCGAAAAGACCAGCGCGTTGGCTGCCGTTCGGGGTCGTTTTAACTTGATGGCCAATTTCGTTGCTTCGGAGATCGTGATGACGCCACCTAGCGATCGACATATGCTCGTGGCCAAGTTTATCCGGGTTGCTTTCGTACGTGTGTGTCGTTTTGGATGGGAGTCGACGTGCTCACGTGTCAGTACAGAAATCCTATAGTCATAGCAACTTCCATACGTTGGCAGCCGTTCTTGCGGGATTGCGCAACGAGTGGGTCAACAAGGCGATGCATCGTCAATGGGGCCGTGTAGGTCCATGGGAGATGCAAATCTTTCAAAAGTTGTCGCAATTTGTGAATGTTGAGGACGATTTCAAGGCGATGCATCAAGCGATCTCGGCCATGGTGGATGCAAAGCCAATCGACGTGCGTTCGCATGCGTCGACGATCATGAGCAGCGGCAACTCGGACTCGCAGTCGTGGAGCATGTCCATCGAGGGGAACACGCCTTCCGCGTGTGTGCCGTTCATTGGTACGTGTTGCTGGGGATGATGTTGCCGGGAAAAGCTGACGAGTTCTAGGTGTCTACCTTGCGCGGCTATATCGATATAGCAAGCTGCCTGATTTGATTGATCCAACGGCACCTCACGAGCCCGTATCCATCGACCCTCATGCGGTCAGCTTTGACTCGCCGAGTCGTCCCGAAGTGTTTGATTCGCTCACGCCGCTGCCCCCGTCGATGCAACTTGAGCCATTGATCAACGTGCACAAGCAACGGCTGATTGCGGGCGTGATCAAGGATTTGGTCGCGGGCCAACACCTTGCGAGTCGAGTACAGTTTACGATTGACAAGAAGCTGTTTCAGAAGTGTTTGCGAATTAGGGGGGTGGAGGCGGAGGTGTTGGACCAAGTGTACAGGATGTATTGTGATCCGGGACAGAGGCCGTTGCCGTTTCTTGCGTTGTAGGCCGTGATGCGGCCTTTATCAGACGTTTCGATTTTCTCATTGTTCCCTTCTTTCTGTGTTGATCGTTTTTTACGTGAGGAGCTGAATGTAGCAGAGCTGTATCTATTCTGTATTCAATGGATTTTCCTTTATCGACGTGGCAGTGAAAGGCCGTGCAAAAGGGTCAGCTTCATATGTTCATGTTCACGACATCCTGGAACATCGAACAATTGGCGCGCCACTTAACCAGAGCGGTCCAGGTCTGTCCAGGTTCACCAGTTCAATTTAAATGCAGGGTCGTCAGCGCAACGTGTTGACAAGGATCCGGGACGAC
This sequence comes from Boletus subcaerulescens, assembly GCA_038090555.1. NCBI lineage: Eukaryota > Fungi > Basidiomycota > Agaricomycetes > Boletales > Boletaceae > Boletus > Boletus subcaerulescens. The sequence goes on along the minus strand of JBBPNA010000299.1, from coordinate 18,606 downwards.
TCAGCAATGATGGCCCACTAAGCAAGGTACATTACTTATTATAACGGAGTGCTTCTAATTAGACTCTCTTTGACAGACGCGTTTTCGGGTTATCCTCCCTTTCTTCCTCTCCACTACCGACAAGTCCAAACACACCAGATGGAACCCAATCTCGCTCTCGAGTATATCATCACCCACGTCTTTTGTCCGCTTCGTCTCCCTGGCGGTGACGACCACTCTTTACCCAATGACCAAGCACTCATGGAAGCAGTCATCGATGCCGCCCACGCATACACGCACGTCGTCGCTGACGCCGGTCAGTCCGAATGGCATCCCATCGAAAAAATGCTGGAAAACCTCGGCGCGACTGTCCCATCTGCAAAGTTCGACAGGAAGCGCGTCGTCGCTCAGCTCAGTCGCATGCAGCGCGGAGGTACGCGTTCGACGTTTGTGACACGCGTCGCATGGCCGCTGACATCGGATCTGAATGACGCGTAGACGTTCTCGCATTCTACATTCGCGCCCAAAACGCGGGTGTTTTGTTCAGAAAGCAGAGGGATGTCACCGTGTATGCGGCCTTTGAGGTATCTCCGCAGGCGAGTTCTGTGATTACGACGCGGGGAAAGCTTTTGTGCTCCTATCCTGGTCCGGCCATCGAGATTCCCAACAATGTCTTTAATGACACTGTCTTCCGAACTCAACTGGCCAATTTTCTCGTGTGCATGAATGAAGACATGCTAAATGCCAGCATGGATACCCTTTGCACGGAGGAAAGCACCATTGAACATCATATTGGCGATACGACGGATCCCCGCTACATCACAGAGCTGCTTACTGGCATCTTGCGTGGAGTTGGTCGCCCCGCTACCAGTGTCGTTCGCACCACCAAACGTATCAGTGACGACGTCGTCTTCTCGGGTGATTTGCCACTCCCTTGGCGTCGCTCGCCGTTGTGGCTCCTCGTTAGAGTTGCAATTCAGACTACCCTGGAACCGTCCCAGCAGGGCCATGACTCCTACAAAAACTTCCTCGTCTTTTTCCTCGCCAGACTCGCTGAGCAAGCGATCTGGGAGGACCTTCCCAACGATCTCCTCTATTTCATGTCAACCAAAATCAGTCGACGGTTGAGGAAGCTTGGTCCTCTCGCGCCGGGTTGGCTTACGGAAGCAGCTCTTGGGACGTGTAGTCGCATTCGGGAGGTCCTTGATGACAGATGGGAGCAGGTACAGGCCGCCCAACGTGCATCTCCACCACATGCGTTCTCGGGGCTCGACCTTGATCATGACGTGCAACTCTCACTCTCGTGCAGTCGCGAATATCTCCAAAAGTGTCTGCTCAATGAAGATGCTGCTCCGGCTGTCCCCTTCAACCCCGAACATCGTCCCCGAGGCACTCTTGACGATTTCCTGTCTCCTGGTGGAGCCTTTTTCAAAGCCGCATTCCGGGCTGAACCTCACGTCACCCTCTACGATGTTGAATTTGTGGTGGAGCAAGGTATTGATGCTTGGGTCGATGGTGTCACAAATCGAGGGAAAGCTTGTGTAAAGTTGGATGCCTTGGCCGACAAGTACTCTTCTGCCGCGCTGAAAATGTACGCGAACAATCCAGAACAGCTCTCTATCATGCTGTTGACCATGATCGAGCTTTGGATCGCGCTTGACAAGCTGGTTCTTCAAGAGATTCCCATGCTAGAAGAATTTGACCCGGAGATCCCATGTGCTCTATTGGAAAAGCTGCTCTTTTGGAAAACCACTAACATCTGTCGACTTCAGCAAGCGCACCAATACCTCTCTCGTCGCCACACTCGAAAAGATCCTGATTCAGAATCATCTGTCTTCTCTGCAGTGATTTCAGAAGAGACTTTTGCAGTTCGCTATTATGATCAATCACAATCACTCCAGGACCTGAAAGATCAGATCGAGGCAGATGCGCGGCAAGAGGTCAACAAGAAAACCAAGGAGCTCAAAAAGGCTAACAAGCAGCATGCCAAGATCAAGCTCGAAGCAGACGGAATCCGTCACAAGTATATCGCTGTGGATGGAACTAAACACCACTCGCCAACTTGCCACAAGTGCAACCTCCAGGAAAAGCTCAACTCGATGGAGTTAGGTGCCTATGAATGGCCTCTCCCGGATGATAACCTTCGTGCAGCAATCATCGTGTTCGAACTCACCTGTCCTTTAGCCTTCAACATGTGGCGCTCTTCCACGTTCCGACTTCTGGTTGATCTTTGTTCCCAACGTCCCCCACGTGGAAAAAGGCCGTGTCTCCTTGGTGATTATGCTGGACTGAAAGATTATTTCGTGCAGCATTCAAGATCCCGTATTACCCTGGCGTCCACTTCACGAGCAGTGGGTCATAGAGCAGTCTTCATTCCAGCAACAGAAGACCAGATTTGTGTAGGAAACAGTGTGCATTTCTTTGGCTTTGACACCTTGGAGGGGATCCCCGTCGCAAACGCTTTCGGTAAAGTCGATATCAAGCGATTTTGCACGTATGAGCTCCCAAAAGGTCCATATTCTAACCTTCAAGACTACGTCGATAGCACCCTCCACACCTCGAACGATGTCCTAGCGGCTCAGGCCGAGTGTCCTAAGGATCTCTCGATACATGAATTTTTGGCTTTCGGTCACTTGCGCAGCGGGGGGTCTCTCCAGTGGCTCAATATCCTGCGAGAGCTTCGCGACCGGTCGCTTGGCTTCCGATCCCCTGAAGTTCATCTGTTGGTAGCTCAGGCGATCATGCAAGTGGGACCACTCTCAAGTGCGGGGTTGAAGTGGCACAAAGAACTCCAAGAAGAAACCTTTGGCAATGCGCTGGTCGACGGGCTCGAAAGCCTCGTTGCAGATGTCGAGGCCAATTGGTTGGAAGGAGTGACAATGAATACCGTTTCTTTATTGCTCAGTCGACTACTTTCGGCCAGCCCCGATGAAGTGGTTTCGGAGAGAGTCGTTCAGCTCCTCCGCGATGTGCGCGTGAAGACGTTTTCGTGGGTCCAGGAGCTATCGGACAAACTCACAAGAACACCGGGGGAGGAAGAACTCCGCGGGCTCTTGCGGGATACTGCCGCCATTTGCCGCAGCACATTTGACGTCGACCCAGCTACAGTCGAACAACTCCTCAACTCTCCCGAGGACGTCGAAATCTTTCTTTCTTGCGCGATACTGATCCATGACAACACACCCACCAAAGCCTCTGCCCTCCCCATATATTCGCAATTCCTCCTTGACCGAGACCGCCGCCTCTCCTTGGCTCTTGATGGCGTCCTAAGCGATGTCATGCTGGCGGACTCGAGTGACCGGGGCATCGACCTTGCGCTTGGTAGAGTTTGGCCCGACTACCGCCCGGGTTCGGAGTGGGAATTCCTTCCAGAACCAAACTTACGCTATTTCTTATGTACGACGGCTTCGACAACGAGCCAGTGCTCGCAGACTGTTCATTTCAACCTGCTTGATGGGACGCTATTGGTGGATGGGAAACCGCTCGGTAGATTGCCGGATACGATCGTACAGCACCCGCAATATAGTCTTCTCTTTGGCGAGGTGAGTATTGTGATGCTCGACATGTCAAGTTTTGCTGAATGTCTCCACAGCAAGTGCTTGATGTTATACCAGGCGATCTCCCGGGAATGGATTATTCGACACGCGGGATGATCTCTGGCCACCACGTGAGTCCGCTTGAGTATAGCGTATAGTCTTGAAATCTTAGGTCACACTTCCAGGTGTATTTCTCTCTCCGAGACCAGAATCTCGTCATACGAGCGAAACGAACAACCGCGGATCAATCGGAAATCATCCAGCTCATTCCTCGAGAGAAGCTTGAGAATGACTTTCCGGCAGTCTTGCTCAAAGGACACATTCATTGGCTCAACCTCTCCACGTCCGTCATGGACTTTTGCCCTGTCGACAAGCCCTGGGAGAGCTCGTCAGAAAATTGGAGTGTTGATTGTACATCTGGGGAATATCGCATATGCAAAGGCCGCGAGTTTCTCGTAGACGTCCGAAGCCCATCTTGGACTATGATGTCGAGTCTCTTGAAGCCACTTGATGCCCCGCAGAATCTCCTTGTCACTGCGTCATCGATTGACCCCGACCTCCCATCATCGTCGTTGCGACTGGCTGTTGCCCTACCTCGCTATGGCCTATCCTTTTATGTCAATGATGACGGGGACCTTCAATCTCACGACATCCGGGACATGGTTTACGACAAAAATCAGTCAATCGGAACACTGTTTGGTTTAGCCAATCAGCTTGTGCTCCGGCCAAAGGTTACGGACAATATTACCTCCGGCGAGCTCGTCCCACGCTGTGTCCTCATTCCTGAGGGTGAGCTTTCGTTCCAGACGGACGGTCATCATGTTCGTGTCGAGGTCGGTATCCGCGGTCCCACCCTTCAGCGGGTCACGTACCAGACGTATAGAATTGACACCGAGCTGAATTGTTTGGCTGGGAACGTCAGCTTGACAAACAAGCTGTACCTTGCCTGCCTACATGCCTTGACCAGTAGTGGATACAGCACCGATCCTCTAACAGGGAAGTCGGGTACAGAGGAGGCACTTGGCCTACTCCGGTCAGCTTCTTGCCGCTCGACCATCAAATTCAGTGTTCGTGATGCGGAGCTCCTGCGGTTGATCACCTCCCTATGCCCATCACATTCGCTCCACCCAGACAAGAACATGCAAGTCGTTCATTGGCTAAACCTTCCCGTTCGCTCCCAAAACCATCGTCTTTACCTTGCCGCCAAGGGAATCAAGAGACATGTGACAAAAGCAAAATTTTTTCACGACGGTTGGGAGACCAAAGGTCTCAAGAACCCATCCCACGACGATCATCTATTTGGACGCAGTTTGCTCCGCGCTCACCACCTTCTACCGAGTGAAACTTCTGAGCAATTCTCGAGGGGGGACGGCGACGCAACGTACCATTCCCGTGACTTGATACTGTCTGACTCGGCTGAGCACCGGGCTTTCGTAGCAGCCACTGCCATCTTCCAATGGTCGGTCGACCCAGCGGCAATCACCATGAAGGACTTGGTGGGCCTTGCCGAATCGTGGAAAAGTCCTTTGACCAGCAGTGCCGTCTTGTCATTCACGTACCAACGCTCATGGTTGAACCCCCATTTCCCAGCAATATGGATCAAGGCCTACAACGCTCTTCGGGAGACCAAGAAAGCCAAAGATCGTTTCAAGCTCGTATTCACACTATCAAGCATGGCATACAGCTCGCGTGATCTGAGTAAAATTGTCCCAACTCTCTTAGCATTTGCTGTACACCCAGAATTTCGCGCAGAAAATCTCCCTGTTCACTCCGAATACGACCTCTCCGACGGATATCGACCCACACACCCGACAGTGGTGCAGATGGTACTTGCCTGCGCACAGGAGTTCTACCTCAGCCCCGAGAGTTCCATCCCTGCTGAACCAGGCGAATCATCTCGGGCCTTGGGGAAACGTCAGCGAAAGGCATATAAAGCTCGATTGGATGAGGAAGCCAACGACGTCGCCGCTAAAGTCATTAAGAAATGGTCACCTAACGTTCCCGCAATCTCATTCGAATCCGATGCATATGACTGTACGCGGCTGGACTCCAAAATCCAAGATCTACTTCAGAGTTGCTCTCGGAACATCCAGTTGCGGGATCATCTCACTCGTGTTCGAGGCATCCTCCATGGCCTCGACCCCGGATCCCCAGCTGCTGCGTTACCAAGATATAGGTTTGATTCTATTCTCAACATTCGGTTTCGTATGGCACCATCAGTCACCTTGGACCAGCTCATATTCACCCGACCACCGCCGCCAGTACAACCCCGTGACCAACTCACTCATCCTATTGCGGGTGAAACGACCTCGTCTTCGTCGGGAGTCAATGAACTTCAACGACTGATCACGACTATTCAAGGGAACACGATGGATCCATTTCAACAACAATATGCGTCCGACCTTGAAACAAGTGCACAGCATTTTTCTGATGAAGTGTCTCACGCCCCGGCATCACAGGTCATCATGGAGGCCCCGGCTGGCGAGGCAATTGAACTCTTGGTGGATTACTACACGCTTTGCAAAGATGGCTTTGCGGAGGATGTGGCGCGCATCCAGGGCATTCTCGGTCCAAGTAACGAGAGTGATCAAGCTCTCGAGCGGTCCGGTCAGTGGCCTCGCGTTACAGCCAACGCGCTTTTCCGGTGCCTTGCTTCGACGTCGATAGTCAAGCTCACTGGACCCTGGAAAAAGTGTCTCATTCGGTTGGCACTACTCTTGCTCGACCTCCAGCGCGCTCGAAGGTTGCTTCGTCTCGCCTTGAGTGGTCACCACGAGGAGTTCTACAAGGAGCTGAACAGTGGTGGATGTGATGGGTGGGATCCCGAAGTCGAACCAGACTGGATTTTGATACAGGTGCGTTTTTCCAGTGATGAGTGTGTTCCTCCACTGAATCTAGTCAATTTACCTTGCGCGGTCAGTTACAGGGCAACTTCCTCATTCGACGTGTTCAGGTCGACGTTGCCAACGAGATGATATCCCCGCGCTCTGGTGACAACACAGCGATGCAACTCAACATGGGCGAAGGGAAATCGTCCGTCATCGTGCCTATTTCTGTCGCGAAACTTGCCGATGGCAAACAACTAGTCCGAGTTGTCGTCCCTAAAGCCTTGACCGCCCAGATGTTCCAGGTCCTTGTCGATCGCCTCAGCGGGCTTACCAATCGCCAAATTTATTACCTTCCATTTTCTCGAACACTCTCACTCGGCGCCGACGAGGCAGCTGCTTTGCAGTCGCTTATGTTGGAATGTGTGCGCAAACGTGGCGTCATGGTCGTCCAGCCAGATCATGTATTGTCACTCAAGTTGGTGACTGTAGAGAAACAACTATTCTCGGACAAAGCCGTCGCCCCGCCATTGTTGAAACTGCAGAGCTGGTTGCATTCTCACGCACGGGACATCCTGGACGAAAGCGACGAGATTCTTCATGTTCGCTATCAATTAGTATACACCATTGGTTCTCAGCAGCCTATGGAAGGCTTCCCTGAACGTTGGACTACGACTCAACAGGTTCTCGCTGCCGTTAGGAACCATGCAACGTCTCTTCGGACGTCTTTCAAGGAAGGGGTTGAATATGAAAGTGGTCCATCCGGTTCCTTCCCTCATATTCGGATCTTACAGCCCGACGCTGCTAAGGCTCTTATATCCCAGATAGCACATGACGCGGTCGATGGTTTGCTCCCAAATTTCAACCTTCGGCAGCTAAATTCTCAGCTTAGAGATGCCATTCTCAGCTTCCTTACGGAGAAGGATGTGTCTCTGCCGACGTCCGAGGCCGTGGAAGAGTACGCTCAACGGAGCACACTCTGGGGAGGCCTACTACTGCTTCGTGGTCTCTTGGCCACTGACATCCTTCTATTCGCTTTTCGGGATCAGCGGTGGCGCGTTGATTATGGTCTTGCTCCGAAGCGAACCATGCTTGCAGTTCCGTATCGCGCGAAGGACGTACCGGCGCCGAAAGCCGAGTTTGGACACCCGGATGTCGCGATCGTGCTCACATGCCTCTCGTACTACTATGGGGGCCTGACCGAGGAACAACTCAAGATCACCTTCCAATTATTGTTGAAGCAAGATGACCCCTCAGTGGATTACAATCTCTGGGTTCGAGACTGCGATTCCGTGCCGGGTTCACTTCGGAATTACACCGCCATTAACCTAAAGTCTTCGGAGCAGTGGACAGCGCTTCTCGTTCCTCTATTCTCTCGCAATCGTGCTACAGTCGATTTTTACCTCGCGAGAGTCGTGTTCCCGAAGGAAGCGAAAGAGTTTCCTTTAAAACTGGCGTGTTCGGGTTGGGACTTGGCAGAGAAAAAAGTGCAGTTGGTGACCGGTGAGTGAGGACAAGATTTCCCAGCCATTTGGCTAACCGTATCTTAGGATTTTCGGGAACAAACGATGGCCGATATCTATTACCGCTGCACATCACGCAGCGCGACCCCAATCACCAGCGCGGGACCAATGCGAAGGTCCTCTCATACCTTTTGCAATCGGAGAACAATCATTATCTATGTACTACCCATGAGAACGGCGAACGACGAACTACCGTCGAATTCCTTGAGATCTTGGTTGCTCAACAGCCCGAGATACGCGTTTTGTTGGACGTCGGTGCCCAAATGCTTGACTTGCAGAATCACAAGCTAGCCGAAGCGTGGCTGGCCATCAGTACCAACGCATCTGCAGCCATCTACTTCAATGAGGATGACGAACTGACTGTCCTCATGCGAGACGGCAGCACGCAGCTTCTGCTATCGTCACCGTTCGCGCAGCAATTGGATCAATGCATTATATACCTCGACGATGCTCATACACGTGGGACCGACATCAAGTTCCCGATTGGGTTCCGTGCCGCCGTCACGCTTGGTCCCAAGGTCACCAAAGATCGTTTGGCCCAAGGTATGTATAGTTTACACACTAATCCCCACATCTAAATGTTCGTCGTCCGTAGGTTGCATGCGGATGCGGAAGCTTGGTCATGGCCATTCTCTCATGTTCTTCGCCCCTCTCGAAATTGATCGGCGTATCCGTTCAGTGGCTGGAAAAGGCCCTCTGGACGTCATCGACACCATGGATATTCTTCATTGGACCATACGGGAGACATGCGACGATATCCAACAGCGGGCACCTCACTGGGCACAACAAGGAATGAATCATCGAACTCGCTACAGTGCCTGGTCCAAATTTTGCGCCAGCGAGCTCACAGCAGAGCGACTGTCAACTCAGTGGCTTCAACCCGAGGTCAAATCACTCGTGGAACTCTATGCGCCACACAATGCTTCACGTACTGTTGTGTTCACCGTACCCGAAATTCGCGAGCGCTGCATCAGCCTCGGTATCACCTCGTTTCACGAGGGAGGGATGGACGAAGAGCAAGAACGAGAGGTTGTCCATGAGGTCGAACGAGAACGAGAAGTGGAACGACCGCCTCTAGTGTCACCGGCGAAACATTCGCTGCCCAAAGAAGTCATCAACTTTGTCAAGACTGGTGTCATCCCCACCCGGTCTGCTGTTTTTCGCCCGATCTTCATTACTCTCGGCAACACGTCTGCAGTTATGAACGACTCGCAGGTCTGGAGCCGCTGGGTCCTGGCTACGAATGATTTCTGTCAGACAATTGTCCCCTCCGAAGGTGACACATCATCCAAAATGGATGAGTTTCTGCGACCGGTCCAGTGGATCGTCTCCAGCCAAACGGCTGTCAGACAGGTCCTCGTCATTCTCAGCCCCCACGAAGTCGAACGGTTATTGCCATCCATCCGCAAGAGCGAGCGCGTCCACCTCCACTTGTACACCCCACGAACGACCAAATTTATGAAGCCGAGCGACAATTTCGACTTGTACAACATCCCCACGGTCTCATCTGATTGGACACCACCCCAAGCACTGGTGAGCCAGCTCAATATATTTGCGGGTCAACTCTACCTGAGCGATCACGCGGCGTACATCCGGCTATGTCGGTTCCTCTGCGTGTACGCTCCGGACCTACAAGACGAAGAAGAAATGGTCTTCGAATGCGATGGATTCATCACGCCCGAACACCGTCGTGGCTCACTCACCGGACAAGTTCAGCGTACGTTCCAGTCCACGCCGTTGCCGTTTATCAAGGTGTTGCTCGGCCTTCGGAGAAAAGGAATGTCGTTTGGTCAAACCCACATGGGTAAAATTTTGGACGGGCGGTTGCTTACTGAGGGTGACTTTGAAAGTGCAACAACAGTGTCGGAGGTGTGTCTTGTTTTTTGTCGTTTGAGTTTTTCTTTGGTCGCTGATAGTGTGGGTTATCTAGACGATGGATGAAGAGTGACATGCTCGTCGACTTGGCACTACAAGAGAATTCATTGGCAGTGTACAAGAAGAGAATAAGTTTGTAGACATATATGCTAGTGTGTCAATCATAATGATAAATTATTTAATTCCCTTTTGGACGTTTGCGCAGCATATGCATGGTCATTATATGACCCATGGCCACCTTCTGGAAGCTACCAGTAGAGCACCGATGACATAAATTCATCCTGATTTCATACAGTCTGGGATTTACAAGGTTTCACCACCAAGGGGGGCAAGTAACAATAGTCTACAAGTTGATAAGGGCTCGACAAGAAACTCACTGTCGTCCTCTCATCACAATTTGGCCAAACCTGCGTGGAGCACATATTTTGACGACTTCTTTGCTTTGACCTTGTCTAAATCCGCCATCGTGATCGGTCTGCATTCCGTCGCATGATTGTACCCGAGCCTGGCGTCCCAGTCACGGATCAGCACGCCTGATGATTTGATAGGCAGGAAAAAGCAGACCTCGTTCGACCGTCCTCGCCGCCAGCTTCAAAGAACTCGGGACGGCGCAATAGGCTGACAACTGCCGCGCTACCGAGACCGACGTTATGAACGAGGCCATATTTCCCACGCTTGTCTGGGGTGCTGAACAAGTTCGGTGCTTGAGATATGCCAGACCCTACGCAAGTCCGATGAGCGGAATGATGAAACGAATGGGAGAAAACTCACATCCACGTAATTGCACTAGGATTCGGAATATTGAGTCAGGGAGCGGCAAGACTAGAACGGAAGGAGCGCATAACACGCACTGGTGATGGAAAAATGCATTGCTAGCCCTGTCGCGCCGATGGGGTGACCCCTTGCTTCTAGACCGCCGCTAGGATTGATGACGTATTTTCCACCATACTATGTCAAGTTAGAATTACACAGTAGTCCGAGTGATGACGGCTTACAGTGTTATCACCATTATCCACCATCTTGTGTGCCGTTCCTGGTGCACAAAGACCCAGTGCATCATATAGAAAGAGCTGTCAAATCGATTCTGACATTGTCAAACAGTGGCGGGAGAGCAACATACTCACCTCGGCTGGAGCAAAGCAGTCGTGTAACTCGACCACACCAACTTCGTCTCGTCCATGTCCCAGTGCGAAACCAGCCTGCGAAAACACTTTGTCTGCACATCGTTTTGTTGTCCCATACCCGACCAGTTCCGCAGGACTGCTCGACTCGAATGCGGATGGTTCGTCTGTCTCGAGTGCTTGTGCAATAATTTCAATAGCTTGGTTCTCCAGCTTGTGAGCGCGAACAAAGTCCTCGGAAGCAACTATACAACAAGCTGCGCCGTCCTAACACCCGGTGAGGGTTCCATATCACAATAAGAAAGATTCAGCAGTCTTACAGACGTTGGAGTACACATAAATTTCGTGAGCTGGTCAGTAACCTTGGGTGAATTCAAGACTTGTTCCTCCGTCCATCCATCCCGGAACTGAGCATACGGGTTGTTGACGGCATGCTTGTGATTTTTGGCGGCTGTCATGTCGAACGCTCCTCAGCAAGCGCCACGTCGATGACGATACGATACATAGGAACTAGAACGTACCAATCTTGGCAAAGTGAAAGTGTTCGACATTGACACCATACTTGACACAATACTCCTTCCCGCCGTTTGAAAACATCCTTGGAGCCATGGGCCCAAAGCTTTCGCCTAGTAATTCCTCTAGTTCTACGTTCTTAATGCCAAACAGGACAATCGGTCCCAAACGGTCCGGATATTGGTTAACGAGGCTCCCTGAAGCCATACGCTCAAATCCAAGCGCAAGGGCACACTCCACGAGGGAGGTCTTGACGGCATTGGCTGCATGAACAAGGGCAGTGCTTCCGGTGGAGCAGTTGTTGTTGACATTTGTAATCGGGATGCCGGTCATGCCGAGGTGATAAAGCGCACTCTGGACAGAGAAGCACTACATGAACCATCGCGAACTGGAAGATAGGACACAAAAATTTACCTGGCCACTCATGGATTCACTGTAGCAAAACCCGACAAATCCGGTCTCGACAGCGTCGTATGTTACACCTTCAAAGTCATGGTTTAAAGTACTTGCAGTTGGCAAGCATGGTGCGTCTTACCTGTATCAAGTAGAGCCTTCGTTACAGCCTCCAGGCTCATCTGGGGAGTTGTATATATAAATTCTGGAATGGACAAAAAAAAGCGGAAGGCTCGCCTCTTCGATCGTTCTCTCGCCCCTGGGCTACGAAATTCAGAGTGATGAACTTTTTCGATCGCAGTGAGTGAGTAAGAAATACCTTCGTGAACGCTGTGGAGCCACAACCAACGATAAATGTTCGCCTGAATTTGGAGGAAGGCATGTTGTCAACAGAACAGCGACCCGCCAGTGGGTAGTACTAGCAATATATATACTAGTATGACAGATGCGGCGGCGACGCCATGCGGTTTATCCTCTAACACCTCGGGCAAGACCGGATAAGTTTGGACAACAACTTAGTTGATAGGGTATACCCGGAGTCAACGCGGTGCGTGGTGACTCCTCTGTTGACCCCGCGTAACGCCAAGCGAGGTCACCACGCCAGTATACGCCCGGAGCTCGGCATGCGGCTCGGCAAGGGGGGACTTACATAGCTTAGGTCCTGTCCGGATTGTCTGAGTCTCGATTCGGTTCGGCTAGTTGGTCACATGTCTCGCCATCGTTGCCATCGTCACGCCATCATTGCGATCATCACAGATAAATACTGATCAACTGATCGATCAGGGATCCTTATCAACCACCATGGACGTCGAGGCACAATGTCAAGCAAAATGTCGTCACCAACTCGTTCAGTTGCTCACAATCATAGTCGTTCAAATGGTATACTACTACAATCTCATCTTCATGTCCAATTCCGAAAGGATACCCTACCATACATCAATCCTCACAGGTGAAGCCTGGAGCCCATGTAGTGGACATGCAGTAGCAACTCGACCAGCCTGTCATGTAAATCACCCAAGGCTTTTGGATGACCCCGCCCCAGGCCCAGGGGGAGTGTTCAGTGAGAATGATGACGCATACTGTATGTCAGGCCCATATGAGAGTCATATCCACACCTCCGACACCATGCATCGGGCCCATGTAGGCGTGTTGGGTACATCTCTGAGAAGGTGTGTCGGGCCTATCTGTGATCTCAGGGAAATGTGTGTTGGCATATCCAATGCGTGACCTTGTTGCACATTCCAAACCTTATATGATTCATTATATAGCTTTGTTGTTTCATTCCGTATGCTCCCTCAGTCGTTTGGTCACAACGTCTGAGGGTAAGCATCTCTGTTTGTCTACTATACATTTATACTCACATGTCCGTAGTTGATTCTGTCCAGGTATTTAAGTTAGTCATTTGGTCACGACGTCTGAGGTTGATTCTGTCCAGCTTCAACAGGTTATGAGCCCTGAGTCGGCACTATTCCTGCCGACCTACCTGGACTGATCTGAATCAACCCACCGTCCTTTTCGGCCCTTCTAATGACTTCTCGTGCCGTGTGCGTGCCGGCGTGCGCCCCCATCTGTTTGGTCACGTGATTTTCCCCATTTAATCATGTCCTCCCCAAAATTTCGTTATCACGCATCTATGTCTCCTCCCACCACCCATGGCCGCACTCAGAGTGCTCAGCCCATCGTGCCGGCGCATCCCATGTCCACTCCCACCCAACCGTCTGGTGGTACCTTGCCCCCACCTCCCATCATGCCCTCCGCAGTCAAACCCCCTGTGATCATGCGGATTGATCTCAGCGCGAGCGACACCATCAAGGTCGTCACTACTGTGCTTGACCGCGGCTCTCACAACTGGTCCAAATGGAGCATGAACTTCAAGGACTATCTCCTGTCCAAACACGCATGGCCCTACATCCTCGGAACCATTGCACGCCCGAGCAAGGCGAGCGACCCGTTTGGAGCCGTTCTCTGGGATGCGAACAACGAAGCGATCGTTGCTATCATGCGTGGTCACTGCTCTCTAGAGGAGAAGCTTTTCCTTGAAGGCCATACCAATGCTTTTCGTGCGTGGAAGACTCTCTGTGAGCGTCACGAACAGATTGGCTCCATCACCCAGATCACTCTGATCTAGCGCCTCTTACAGCTCCGTTACTGCAGGGCAGAGTGCTTCTCTGCCACGAGTGTCGATATTTCTGAGACTGTTCGGCGCATATATGCGATGGGCATGCCAACCACCGATACATTCACACTGATTATGATGATGAATGCCATGACGGACGACCTCCCTCATGTCCGCAATCAGATCGCAGATGCGATCGTCCGCAGCACTACCAACGATCCGTACACTCCCCTCATGGCGATGTCCTGCCTTGCGATAGAACAGCAGCTTGTCGACTCGAAATCTGTTGTGCCATCCAATCTGGTCCTTGTGGCGTCCGTCGTGCCCGCTGCCTCTCGTGCGGCTAAGACCTGCACTGTCTGTGGCAAAACCGGACACACGAAGTGCTGTGTTAATCCCAAGTGTCCCCCTGGTCGCCGCGTTGGTCACACTTGGCCAGAATGCTTCAGTGAGGGAGGTGGCCATGCTGGCCAACGTGATGCTGTCCTCCAAGAGTGTGCTGACTGCAAGCGTGGCAGTGTGGCGCCTGGTACTGTCTCCACTGGTAAGCTGGGCAATATCCGCTATGATCAGTCGGGCCAGGCCTACATTGTTGACCCGTCTACCAACACCACGTTCTTACTTCACGACGCTCCGGCCGCAGGCTCTCCCTTTGCGGCTACCACTTCGGAATTCGCTGGTCTCGCCTCTGATGTCCTCACAGCTGAGACTGCTCGTTCTCTCCCTGCCTACGACGTGGACAAGTTTGATGCCTTGTTCCTTGACCTGGAGAGCCTCCATGCCTCTGTGAACTGGCGTGCTTACTCCCAGCCTGTTGACCTGGCGGCCGTCGCTTATAAGGCCCCAAACCAGTGGGCCCCGACTGTCATTGACCCGTCCATCACCCCCTTTTTCTTGGACACTGGGGCTTCCGTTCACATCAGTAACTGCACAGACGATTTCTACCGCTTGCGTCCTGTTGCACCACGTGCTGTCCATGGTGTTGGTGGTTCTGTGGTCCAAGCGGTCGGCATAGGATCCATCCGTCTTGTGGTCGCTAAGGGCATTCATGTCACACTGGACCATGTCCTCTTCATTCCCGGTGCGACCGTCCGTCTGATCTCGGTATCCACGCTGACCTCCGCCCTCAAGTGCGTTGCACACTTTGCCGACTCCCTTTGCTGGGTCACCTCCACCAATGGCACTCGCGTCCTCTCCGGTAATCTCACTGCGCGCCGCCTTTATGCTGTGTCTGGTGGTCAATTGACTGCTGCGCACGCGTTCATCGCTGCTCTGGCGCCCTCCCTTGAAGTCTGGCACCAACATTTGGGGCATGCGAACTACCGTGCTGTGGCGGAGCTTGTCTGTCAGTCTTGTGCTGCTGGTGTGCATGGTATGCCCCCTCTTCGCTCTGCCGCGCCTCCCTCTTGTGAATCCTGTATACTTGGCACAGACTTGTTCCAGTGTACCGAAGGTCCGGGAAGGGGCGCGAGCAAGTAGAAAGTTGGGAATCGTGCATGTTGACCTTTTAGAACACCCAGACCATGTGTCCAGTTGCGGCAATCGCTACATGTTAAACATAATAGATGACTTCTCCTCTTACTGCTGGACGATTCCCCTTGGTGCGAAATCTGACGTGTTCCCGGCTCTTCGTACCTGGGAGATTGCACGGGAGGCCGAAACTGGCTTACGCGTCGGCATCCTACGCTCTGATAATGGCGAACTGAAGTGTAACGACCTCAAAGAATGGTTTTCCTCGCGTGGCATTGTTCACCAATTTACTGCCCCTCACACCTCTACACAGAATGGGCGGGTTGAACATGTTCACCATACACTCATGGGGAAAGCCCGTGCAATGCGAGCATCGGCTGACTTCCCGATCAATCGTTGGGATGAACTCCTGCTCACCACATGCTACCTAACGAACCACATGCCTGTCAAGTCGCAGCGAGGTCGTATGCCCTATGAGCAATGGTTTGGTCGCATGCCCGATCTCTCGCATCTCCGTGAGATCGGCTGTCGTGCGTTTGTACTCATTCAAAACCATCATAATCCCAAGGTTTTCGATCGTTCGGTAGAGTGCCAACTCATCGGCTATTCCCTTGATTCTAAAGCTTACCGCTGTTACCACCGTGCGTCTGGGAAGGTCTTCACATCCTACCATGTTTCTTTCATAGAGTCACATCAGGCAAGTCAGCTCCCGGCTCCGCACCCGACGTCCTCGTCCTCCCCTCCTATTCAAACCAATGTTGTTCCTCCCTCCCCCTTGTCACCTTCATCCCCCCCTTCAACTGACACTCTGCATCCTCCCGCTCCCCGTCGTTCTACACATATCTCTCGTCCCACAGAACGACGTGCTGCTGCAATTGGTGTACTGTATGTTCCGGCTGTCCAATGGGCTGTCCTTGCCGCCATCGTCGCTGCTGAGTCCCTCCCTGCATGCCCTGATGTAGCCTCCCCAGCTCCTTTATCCCCCAGTGGCTCTGACGATGATGACCTGTTTGCAGGTGTCGCGTCTGATGACCCGGCCACGTATCAGGAGGCCATGGCCTCCCCACATGCCACGGATTGGACTTGTGCTCTCCAGGAGGAGTTCGCTTCCCTCAAGGAGCTTGACGTGTACCGTCTCGTCCCCCGCTCTTCCGTCCCTGCGGGCCGTCGTATCATGCGTGGCCGTCCCATATTCCGGTTGAAACATGACGAGAACAGGAACCCTTCCTGCTTTAAAGCTCATTATGTTTGCAAGGGGTATTCTGCGGTCTATGGGCAGGACTATACGAAAACTACCTCCCCTACAGTGCACATGGAATCCTTCCGTGTACTGGCTCACCTTGGTGCTGCGCTCGATTGGGAGATCAAGCAATTGGACATCAAGATGGCTTTCCTCAATGGTGTACTTGAGCCCGACAAGGTGTGTTACATGGAACAGCCCGAAGGGTTTGTTGAACCTGGCTTTGAGAGCTATGTTTGGGAGCTACAATGGGGTTTGTATGGCATGAAACAAGGTGGTCGCGTATGGAACAAAATGCTCCACTCCCAACTCGTTGCGTGGAACTTCACACATCTAGACTGTGAATACTGCGTGTACTATCAACGTGATACTACTGGGATTGTTGTGCTAGCCATCCATATTGACGACTTCTTTATGCTTGGTGACTCGAAGTCTGCACTTCAGCAGTTCAAGTCCCAACTGCAAACTTGCTGGCAGATTTCCGACGGTGGACCTGCGCATTTTCACATTGCCATTGCCATTGAACGTGACAGGCATGCACGGACCATTGTGCTCTCCCAGACTGCCTTGATCGATTGCATCATACTACAATTTGGCCTTGCTGATGCCCATCCCATTGGCACTCCCTTCGAACCAGGAACATACCTGTCGAAGGCATCATCTCCAGCATCGGACTGCAAGCACGCCGAGATGTCTCGGACACCATACTGTGAGCTAATTGGATCACTCATGTACCTTGCTATTGGTACCCGTCCCGACATCGTGTTCGCCATCAATCAGCCCTGTCGATTTCTTGACTGCTATGGCAAAGTCCACTGGGAAGCTGCCAAACATGTCGTTCGTTATCTCAAGGGTACTCGGTCCTTCTGACTCGTCCTTGGCAGCGAACACGTTATCCGTCTCCTTGGGTACTCTGACAGTGATTATGCTGCATGCCCTAACACCAGGCGCTCGACCAGTGGCTTCTGTTTCTCATTGGGCTCCAGGATGATTTCCTGGTGTTCCCGTTGCCAACATCTCGTCACCCTCTCAACGTGTGAGGCTGAATATGTAGCTGCTTGCGAAGCATCCCAAGAGTTCGTCTGGCTGCGCAAACTTCTCGCTGGTATTGATTTCCATCAGATCACTGCATCGCCCCTTTTATGTGACAACAATGGCGCTATCGCGGTCTCGAGCAATCCTGTTTTCCACTCCAAACTCAAACACACCCCAATCAAATACAAGTTCATCCGCGAATGTGTCGAAGATGGCCAAATTTATCTTCACCACATCGCATCACCCAATAACGTCACAGACACACTTACAAAGGCACTTGCGCGTCCTGCTTTCGAACGTCACCGTAGCAGTATGGGTCTTCAGGATCCCATGCGAGGAGGAGTATCTTCACAGGAGGAGTAGTTTCCTTTTCATTTTTTTTTCTTTCTTCTCATATCTCTTCCATTTCATTCTTATTTGTTTTCAAATGCACATGATACACACATTGAGGAGGAGTGTTGGTGTATCCAACACGTGACCTCGTTGCACATTCCAAACCTTATACGATTCATTATATAGCTTCGTTGTTTCATTCCATATGCTCCCTCAGTTGTTCAGTCACAATGTCTGAGGGTAAGCATCTCTGTTTGTCTACTATACATTTATACTCACATGTCCATAGTTGATTCTGTCCAGGTATTTAAGTTAGTCGTTTGGTCACGACATCTGAGGTTGATTCTGTCCAGCTTCAACAATGTGAACATCAACGAGAGAGTAGGTTGGGCCAATGTAAGGGGCATATGGACATTGCTGAGAGAGTAGGTCAGGCCCATCTGAGGGTCATGTGTGTACCACCGAGGGAGTAGGTCGGGCCCTTGGATAGATCGCTGAGAGAGTCAGTCAGGCCCATCTGTGTAACGACCTAGTTATTCAATCTATGAACAACTGATAGTTGTGATGGCTTTGCTAGCTAGAGGGCTCTTGCAATGAGTAAGTCTCTTGTGAGAAGATGGTCTATTAGGCTTGTAGGCCTCAAGGAA
>JBBPNA010000298.1:0-31640 GCA_038090555.1 Boletus subcaerulescens | reverse complement strand
GCGTCAGTCATTGTCCGAGTGCATAACGATGGATAATCTTACCCTCACTGGCCTCTTGAAGCGCCATCACAGCCGAGGACTGGAAACGAAGGTCGGTCTGGACATGACAATAAGGTGAGAGACATGGCGACGAAAGGATGAAGGACAAACAGACCTTGAAGTCCTGAGCAATTTCTCGGACGAGCCTCTGGAAAGGCAGCTTGCGGATCAAGAGCTCGGTGGACTTTTGGTACCTTCTGATTTCACGCAGCGCGACCGTGCCCGGGCGGAACCTGTGTGGCTTCTTCACACCACCGGCAGTAGGGGTCTTCTGCTGAGATCAAGTGAGTAGACGATCCAGGATAGTCTAGCGTAGTCACTTACTGTAGTTTTGACGGTACGCTTGGTGGCAAGTTGGAGTTGTTTCCTTGGTTGCTTGCCACCGGTGGTCTTGCGAGCAGTTTGCTATTATTCCGAAGCAGAGGTAAGTGTCTGGAAGAAATACATTGGGAATAATACGGGAGGGTTAATGACGACAAGTGATTGGTGGGATCCTCGGTGCCGCCACCCTGCCACGTTTGTAGAGTGCGTGACTTTGCGTCACACCCCCTGTCGCGGAGCCACCATCATGTCCCCAACCGTTGACCAAGCACCAGCACAACCATCCAGCAGTAATCTTATTCATTTCGAGAATATAACAAGGAAGAGAGAGTCAGCAGTGGAAGCAGTACCTTGGTGCGCGCCATCGTGTGTGCTCAACTGTTGCGAGTAGTAATGTTGAGAAAGAGATGGTTGTGATAGAGAAAAGAGAGCAATAGAGGGAATTTCCGAGGTGGGTCCCACTTAAATATGCCCTCCCACTCCGCCCGCTTGTACGTTGCCTTTGTGATTCGATATTCCGCCATTTTTGTGGACAATGCCCCGGCAGAGAACAGAGCAAAGCCACTCCATTCTGCACTGCCACCGATCACGGTGACCTTGATCCGCTTCACAGTCTTTGGCAGTGGCCAGTCACAGGTAGTTAATCATCTTGTGCCAAGTCTGTATGCAACCGATCCTCCAAGAACATACCGCAAAGTAAGTCCGAACCCAATTAGTACATTAATTGAACGCCGTCTTAGTAACTGCCAAGTGTTTCAAGAAATGGGCGTCAAATTCGTTCTCTTTACCTACTATTCCACAGCATCTTGGACTCAATCCTCTTGACGAAAACTTCCCTTGAGACGCTATCTCCCACATGCCTAAATCCCCTCAGGATGTCTATGCCAGACATCTTTTATCTTCTCGCGGTTATCCGTTGTGGACGCCGGAGCCAAGTCAACAACTCTTGGCCTATCGACGGGACGGTCTCAGAATCGGAGATGTTGGCATCGTCATTCCCGAAGATGGCTGCTTCGATGTCTTTTTCAACATTTGCCTACCACAGGATCATCCTTTCCATCGAGCCACGGGTGTTCCCGACAATTTTGAGCCTATCCAATTGAGTGATATGGACATCCGAACTGTCGTTAACGCAGAGAACCCTGGTCGTATCCTCAAAAGCTCTTCAGTGAAAAGTGCTAGAACTGTCGAGCGACCCACAGGCAGCTCATCGAGGTCTGTAACCCGGTCACCGCGAAGATGACATCGTCTCTTGTTGCTGACAATTGGCCTCCAGTACCCGACTACCTGGACTGGAGTTCGAATTTACCTTATCTTCGAGTGAAGGCGCGTTGCTCATCCTACCGGAAGGAGCTCAACGCCACGACCTACGGAATCATCATCGCTTCCTAGAAGTTGCTACACAACATGGAGCTGATTGGTATCGTTTCGCCGAGGAAAAGGTTGGCCAGATCATTGGCAATGACTCCCTGTATTTGATCACAGGACTCTATAAAGCAACTTCATGGTCTTTGGCAGCATTTGAGAAGACCGCAGGGACCGCGGAGTATTCTGCACAGTTCAGGATCTCACAGGCTGAGGAGAATGTCGCTGCCACTTACACGTGGGACACGACGCGTGCTCTGGATTGGCGCGTTGGGCATATGGAAATCTACGAGCTCCCAAATCAGGCTGTGTTCATCCGTGGATTTAAAGTCGCACTCCGGACCGGGGTGTTCGGTAAAAAATGGATCCGTGTCAAAGCGGATGCCCCTTCCACGCGATCAAATCCCGTGAGGTCTTCTGGTGTAGTTTCGGGAGACAGGAGGCTGGCCTACATGTTTGGTGGTCTGTCTACCGGCAGGGCTACCCAGCCTTCTGGAAGTGGCACGCAAGATGAAGTAGTTGCTGGTTCGGCGCTCGAGGATGCCCGAGATGAGATCCAGAATAAGGGCGCACTAGCAGTCGGTGAACATGTCGTTATTCACCGTATACCAGAAGCGTCGCAGGTTAGTGCCGGATTAGCCACTTCGAAGGTCCATTGATCACCAGAGCATCGACAGGCTTTTCATCCATCTGACATCATCAATCAATATTTGTTGAACAAGGTCCGTCCATGTTGGATTAAAGCGAGATCAGTGCTCAATCTCGTCATTCAGGAGCCTTCTGCAAACATTGCGATTACTCATGACGATGTTTGGATTACCATACTTGAAAAGGTTTATTGTAGACCTCATCCAATGTAATGTCCTCACCTTTGCGAACCACAGGAACTACTTCCGAAGGACTTTGCGCAAGAAGGTCGACTTGAGGCATTGGTATCTCAAAAATACGATATAATCTCTAAGGAAGGTTGGTGCTGATATCACCCTCTTATTCAAACCGATACCCATTTCTACAGGTGTGGTATATTTGCGAAACCGAAAGTTCGTTTCGTTCGAAGACTCGGCTCCAATAGTGATCGGCACATCATCGATATCGACCAGATCTGGGCAGGTCCGTCTGAGTTGTCATTTGATTTGATGTTACGACTAATTCCAGTGAAGGAACAAGTTTCGGCCTTACAGGACCCTAAACATGCCGGCAGAGTTACTTTTGAATCAAGTCCGGCCTCTCCGGCCTCTCCTCTGTTTGATTTGCCCGACGATCCGGATGACGAGTTCGGTCTATGGACTGTCGATGTGCCGGATGCTTCCCCAACTACAGTTTCAGATGACGAGTCTTACTACGATTTTTCTGACTACCTTCCCCGGACTCTCACCTACCCCACGTTATCGTTGGCACCCAGAGCGCGGGAACATCCTCGAATGGATTGGGTTGATCCCTTCACCGCAGGACCACACTGTACGTCCTAGACGAACCGAGTACACACCACGCGTTTCCTGATGCAACCCTTTATTGTTGTACAGATGGACCTGTCCTGGACCCATTCTTGGCAAAGCTCGTTGGAGCCAACATTCGACTTCACCCGCTTCTCGTACCGCCAGGTGACCAGGTTAGACTTCTTTCGTGGAACATGCGCATCCGTCCCAACCAAAACAGCTTTGTGATCCCACGACCCCAATCCCGGGAGGTAGCATGGAATGCTCCAGCAACGCACCCGCGCCTGACATGTATCCGCATCATATCACGTATGTTCCCATGGATGATCCACGCAAATGCAAAAGACGCCAGGCTTGGTATCACATGTGGGGAGGTGTTGGATGCGATATACACGTGCATTTGCGAGGAGGTGACGGTTGAGGAGTATGAGCGCTTGCCGCGTATATGGCAACGCCAAGCCATGCCGGAGGGTCGAAAGCGGCAGGACTGGCTGGGCGTCGCGACGAATCTTGAAGGGATTGTCTCCAACGACGCGTTCGTGAAGGAGCGATGTGGGGATGTGTTGCCTTGCACCTTTGAGTTGAGATGTACTCGTTCAATTCATTAGGTTGCTCTATTGTACAGTCGACTCGATCCCGGCCTAGCGAGATGTGATGGTGTGCGAAGCGCTGGCACTTGGCCATGGCCATGGCAGGTAGGTAGAGATCAGAGGTACACACGGTAGAGATGGCAAATACACGTAAATAATTGTATCACTGCTACGACAATCCGTCTCATACGAACATGGCTGCTGGAGTCCCGGTTCTTCTCCCACCAAGCTCACTACCCCGACCGTCCCATCCAACCCTGGAATGGACACCAAAACGCTACCTAACCGGCCCACAACCACCTCCAGTAGATGATGCAAAAGTTATCGAACAAGAACTGGCCGCGGCGCGACAATTAGCGGACGGAAAAGCAGTCAAGAAAACCAGACCCCGTCGGACGGTCGATTTCAACGGTGGCATGGGCAGATGGGCACTGGTATGCATTCCCTTCCATATGATCATGATGTCGCTCGACTCATCTCTGGCGCTCTTCCCAGTTGCGGAAACACCGCCCTAATCCGACATATGTACCTTGTATAAGACCTGCACCGCCCTACACAGTTGACGTAGGGCTCACTCTCAACCGATACGATCGTGTGGCTGAACGAATGATCCTCATTAGCTCCTCCCTCCCGTTGCCTACCCAGGCAATGCATCGACGTCGCTGTGCACCAAGTTCATCCACACCTCGACCAACAAAATTCGTTGTCCAGTCAATGTCGTGACGGTCCGTTGCTACCATTCACGTTGCATCCGTACACACCTCATCGATTCGCCCCTTGTTTTGTTTTCTAGTGGACGCCCGAGGGAAGACGTGTTCTGACCGGCTCGACGAGCGGCGAGTTTACGCTCTGGAACGGCCTGACGTTCAATTTTGAGACCATCCTGCAAGCCCATGATTCCGCCATCCGTGCTTTCCAGTTTACACATTCGGGTTCCTACCTCGCCTCTGCAGATCAGAGCGGCATCATCAAGTACTTTCAGCCCAACATGAACAATTTGAACGCATGGACTGGGCATCGAGAGGCTATTCGTGGGTTGAGCTTTAGTCCAGACGACGGTCGGTTTGCGACTGCAAGCGACGATGCAACTATTCGAATATGGGATTTTGAGGAGAGTAGAGAGGAGCGCGTGATGACTGGTACGTTCCTGCTGGTGTCGGAGGCCTGCACGTTCTGAACACGATTTCAAGGCCATGGCTGGGATGTCAAGTGTGTCGAATGGCATCCAACCAAGGGCCTGCTCGCCTCTGGGAGCAAAGACAACCTGATCAAGTTTTGGGATCCTCGCACTGGCACGGTTCTCTCAACACTGTGAGTCATGCCTCTCACTCCACGTCGAATGCATTCTCACTGCGCACGACTACCAGTCACCAGCACAAAAACACGATCCAAGCCCTCGCTTGGTCCCCGAACGGCAACCTCCTTGCCAGCGCCTCGCGCGACCAAACCGTGCGTGTCTTTGACATTCGCGCCATGAAAGAGTTCCGCGTCCTCAAAGGACACAAGAAAGAAGTCTGCTGTAAGTCCATCCCCACATGCCTATACCCCCTACACACGCTCACGCTCATCCCTCCCTCCCGCAGCCGTCACCTGGCACCCCATCCACCCGATCCTCGTCTCCGGTGGCTCCGAAGGCGCCGTCCTCCACTGGGACCTCACCGGCCCCGAACCAACCCCGCTCCAACCCGCCCTCCTCCCGCGCGCCACGCTCTCCCAAGCACACGACTCCAACGTCTGGGCGCTCGCCTTTCACCCGCTCGGACATATCCTCGTCAGCGCGTCCAATGACCACACGACGCGGTTCTGGTCGCGCGAGCGGCCGGGCGACGCGAGCTCGGTGTTTGGGGGTGGCGGGGAGAAGCCGCCCGAGGTGGTGGATGGGGGTGGAGAGGAAGAGGAGGATGCGATGGTGCCTGGGTTCAGCTATGGTGGTGGTATTGGAAGTGGGTTTGGTGTTGGCATTGGTGGTGTTGGTGGGGGAGCGGCGAGTGGCGCGGGTGGTGGTGGTGGTGGGATGAACGGGTCTGGACCACGACTCGGATGGTGGGGTCGGGACGACGACGCGTCGGGTCCGCAGGCAACACCTGGTGCCAGCGCGAGCGGTGGTGCATCAGCGGGAGCAGGCATGGGCATGGGCACGGTCCTCCCCGGAGGACTCTCGGACGGGTTCGGATATCACTCGACGTCGACCTCGTTTGGGGTAGACGATAGCATGAACGTGGACGACGTCATTCCTGGGTTGGGTGCTGCTGAACATGTGGGGAGTACGGCATCGTTGCCGCCCGTTGGGCCGAGACAACAGAGCGGTCCGCTGCCGCCTCAGGAGGATATGTGGATGGGTGGGGGCGGGGGTGGACGGAGCGACGAATGGGGAGGGGGTGGGGGTGGGGGTGGACGGAGAGGTGGAGGTGGTGGGTACTATGATAGACGAGGAGGGTCTCGTAGAGGTCGACATTGATCTCGTTCGCTATCTCTACTGTCTCGTGCTCGAACCACACACAAGTTTAGTGATTCATCGTGTTACGCACGTTAAATACCCAAGTGAGAACGTGATCAAAAAAACCAGTCTAGTGTGATATGTAATGGTGATAGATACAAGACCAATTTCATGAATAACATGTACTAGAAGAAACCATGACGAATAAACCCGTGAATCTAAAAAATTAGATGGAGGAATGAGACCGACCCGATACATGTACACGACGAGAGACAAAGAGAAAATCGAAGGATCAACAAAAGAAAAATGGGGTACGTCCTGATATGCGGCGAGAAAGGAGGTGGTCATCATTAAGGATATATACAGAGGACGAGCACACTCGTCATGTTAAAACGTAGTAAGAATGGTGTGTTGGGGCCTAATGATGCTGGGACAGCGTGATGCTTCACGAGGCGAGAGCCGTGACAGCTAGTGCTGTGGCTAAACCCGCCAGAGACGAGACGATCGTTAGACGCGGACGGCCGTAGGAGTACTCGAGTTACTCGAGTCATAGGGAAACCGAGCAGGCAGGTCGCGCATGTGAGATGAAAAGCTCGGTGGAGGCGAATGGGATACAAAGTATTGATCAATCCTCGAGGTCGACTGAGAACGGGGGAGGCCCTCCGATGATTCTTGGAGCAGGGAATCCGCGCCAGTATAAAAACAGAATCTAAGCAGCCAGGTGAGCACAAGGGGGTAGCAACGACAAGGAATGACACGAACTGGTCAAGGAACTGCTTGTAACTCGTGTCACTTCGTGAACAGCCAGAGCTAGGCGAAAACAAGGTCGTGCTGGAAGAATTGCTCGACGAACTCGACTGCGAGGCCGTGGAAGGTGTCGGCTCCTCACTCCCCCCATTGCCAACCGGCCCAATCTGTATTGAGAGCGGTGGTTTTGGTTCTGATTGCTGAAGTAAGCTCCCCAATGGCCCCGGCTTTTCAGTGATAAATGGATATGACCGCGTTCGCGGTAGCTGTGCAGCAGTATCTCTGCTCGTGACATCAAACTTGAGAGGCGAACCAGTAGGTGTCCTGCGTAAGTTGGGAGATCCCTCCATGACCCTGTCAATGAAGCCGCGGCGATGATTACGCTCCCGACCATCTTGTACGCGAGACAAGGTAGGACTATCAGGTGAGGGTAGCTTTGTCTCGGGGCAAGATGGTAGCGTGGGTGTACTTTGTCGCGGTGACCCAAGAGAAAGGACAGAAAGTTGTGGTGGCGGGAAGATGGCGACCTCCCCTGTCTCATCGGCCTTGAACGTCTCGGACCATGGCGCAACGGTCGGGCCCGCTGTAGCTGGAACGCCAGAAGGATATGTCTTCGTGCGCGTGTGGTGGCTGGGCAAAGGTAACCCGTTCTTTATCCATTGCGCCTTATGCGCCGAAGCAAAATCGTCTCGAGTAGACAACGGCTTCGCGAACGAAGAATACTGATAATCGGCGCTGAACGACCGACCGAGTCGATAGGGAGTAACGGGGATGGGGGCAGATTTTGTCTTTACAAGGTCCTCCAACTTTGAGTTCAAGTCTTTGAGGCTCGTGTCATTGTCGACCGCGCTCGAGGGCTGCGAGGGGGGATCGAGGATAAACTTGACGTGATAGTTCTTTCCAGCATTGTTATCCCAATACTCTTTTCCTGCCACTGTGTACCGCAACGCGATGAGTATCGCCTTCTCCTCGATACGGGACCAAATGTCGTGCAAACGGATGGTGAATGTGAATATATCAAAGGCACCATCCTGGATCGATTTGTCATACCGCGCTGTGACCTCGCTCGTCGTTTGCCACCAGTCCAATGTGAAACGGATAGCCAGCCACTTTTCGTAAGCGATGTTGCGAACACGAACGTTTCCAGTGATCGTACGCTGATCCTGGGAAAGTACGAGCGCCTGCAATGCCACGTTTTCCTCCTTTCTAAGGGATGACGGCATATTAGGGAGGAGCATCTTGACATGTTTCTTTTCACGACTGGCGTCTCCGTAGATGAAGGATGGGAACTCGTCACCGCTTGTGTCGCTGGTTGGACTGCCGTCCCTTGACACTGCCAGTGGTTTCTGCTCTGCCAGGAAAAGTTTGACGTGCTCGAGCTTGGAGTCGAAATGAACGACCTTTGTTTGTGTGGGTGTTGCAGGCTCGCTCTTTGTAAAGGCACCATTCGTGAGGACGTGTAGGTCAGGCCGTCGAGCACTCTTGAGGGATGATTTGATTGGTTGACCCGACTTCTTACGGATGGTTTGCGGAGGTTGATTGGCGCCTGGCGTGACTGAGACCGAAGGGCGAGAAGAGAAGAGATTGGAATCGGAAGTGTGACGAACGTGCTTCCCGGCTGATCCTTCCAGCCTTAATTTGCCGACCTTGTAGAACGGTGCCTGCCTAAGCACAGGAAACTGGTGTTGCGCGTCGTCGTCGTCGGACGGATCACGAAGAGGAGTCTGTTTCCCGTTCTCTAGATCCGAGAACAAGTACCTTTCGGCCTTTGGTTTGACAGGTGTGGAAGCGGGTGTGAGTGGGTTAAAAATATCCTGGACGGCAGTTGAATGCTGAGAAGCGACCCGCTTCGAACGAGGGATGATGGTAGGACGTATTTCATCCGAAGGCGTGGAGGAGGATGAACCTGATGAGTCATAGCGCACAGAGGTGGCAAAACGACACTGTATCGCGTCGGTGTCGGAGTTCTCGGACAACTTTGAGTCGAATACCGATGTATCCGAGAAGGAGAGGGGTGGGCTCGAGGGAGCGCTTCTGCGCGGTATGTGGGGAAGTTGGCCGGCTGTGGTGTTAGAAGCTTGTGTGTGGGTAGAGTCAAGTGTTGGGAATGGGATAACGGAGGTGTCCGTCACGCAAATGGTCGTGGAAGACATGCTGGGATGGGATGGTTCGGTCTGGCCAGGGTGGTGTGGGTCACACGGGAATCGACAAGGATGAAATGGCTGACCTGGATCGGATGCTCAGAAGGTGTTGAAAAGTGACATGGACTGAAAGTTTGATTCTAAACGAGCCTTGGTGAGACCATCGACGACGCCGACTGGGAAAGAACGCACTCGAATGTGAGAAAGTGGACGTTGTAGATTCCGGCGAGAACGTCGTTGCGACGGTGATTTACTACGACCGTTGTCAGCCACAAAGTGACAGGTGAGGGAAAGCAAGTGAGCAGTACCAGATGTCGAAAGTCGTGAGCAAATGAATGTGGAGGTGCACGCGCTACGCCGGGGGCGAGCAGAACGCGGGTGGTCGTCGTCAAAATAAGAGAGAGAGAAATGGCGAGAATTAGTCATTTGATGAGTGGAGCATATCTGCACAGCCACGAAAGAGATAATCCTTTTTTGGGCATGTCTTCATGGCACCATGATAAGAGGAGACTTCTCAGAGATCCCCGTCGTGCATTCAGCAAACCAGGTGTCAAGACGTGTCTCAGAACCGGGGTGCTCTGCCAAAGTGATCTCCGACATGAAGCGAACACGTATTGCCTACTGGGCATCATGATAATCATCACTGCTATTGCTGGCGCTTCGAAACGAGGTGCAAAGCGGATGCAATTCTAGTCAAGTACTTGCGACATGGAAGTATTAAATATAAATGCTCCCCTGAGTAGTGGGAGCCTAGCCCTCGAGTTGTGGTCAGCGTGAGGCTGGTCCCCGCTACGCCAATAACCACCAGCCCATAGTGTCCGAGCATGAGGCATGTGTGAGTAGTGCGGCGGTGAGATCCATATAAGAGGAATCCAGGGATCCTACTTGTGTTCCACCACGTCCATGTACGCCTTTGGTCACATATCTTCAGCTTGATGGACTGTCGTGGCTGCGACCTCTGGACTGGCGAAAGGGAGGGTCTTCATTCCCATTCCCTTGGCCTCGATGGCACTTTGTCAAGTGAACAATCTGAGGGGACCCACCAACGCCGAACGAGTCCGACCGTATCTCCGCTTCAATCCCGCCTTCCTTGCCGGAACTGCTCGCACTCAGACTTGTCCTCGGTGTCAATCTCCTCGTCTTCCCTCCCCTCCTTCTCTCGCCTAACCGCCCCCACACACATTGACACAACATGTCACGTTCCGACGAGCTCGAGTACCTCAAAGGCCTCGTCGCGCAACTCAACGACAAGATTCGCGTTCTCGAGCAGAGAGAAAAGCACGTCCCGCAGGGACCCAAGACCCCCGCACAGCAGCTGCGTACCATCCTCGTGGGTCCTCCCGGCTCCGGTACGTATCTCTCTTTCCACAGTACGCAGCGTCAAGTCAACGTCATCTCGACTCGTCGCAGGCAAGGGCACACAAGCCCCGCGGATACGTGACCAGTTTTGCGTCTGCCATCTCGCCACGGGCGACATGCTCCGCGACCAGATTGCACAAAAGACCGAACTGGGTCGGCAAGCGAAGAAGGTCATGGATGCCGGCGGACTTGTCAGCGATGATATCATGGTTGGCATGATCAAGGACCAGTTGGAGAATAACGTGGCTTGCAAGAACGGGTGAGCCGGTTTTTTTTTCGCGCTCTCTTTTCTTGTTTGTGGGTCGTCGGCGCTCTGACGCACCTGAGTGGTTAGGTTCGTGCTTGACGGGTTCCCGCGTACGATTCCTCAAGCAGAGAAGCTCGATACGATGCTCGACTCCCGCAAGGAGAAACTGGACAATGTCGTACAGCTCCAGATCGATGACCAACTCCTCATCTCACGGATCACGGGCCGTCTCATTCACCTGGCCAGCGGTAGGACCTACCACAAAGAATTCAAGTGCGTTTGTTTTCTCCATGACCTGCCGTGTTTGTCTTAGTGTGGTTGTATAGCCCGCCAAAGAAACCCTTTGTGGATGATGTTACGGGCGAACCACTGATCCAGCGTTCAGACGACAACGTGGAGACGCTCACGAAGCGTCTTGATACGTACCACAAACAAACAGGACCCGTTGTTGACTATTACCGCCAAAAGGGCTTGTGGGTACCCATCGACGCTGCTCAGAGTCCCAACCTTGTTTGGGAAAACATGGCCAAGATCTTCAAAAAATCCAATTCGTAGTCGGCGGCCCCGTTTCGCCCACTCACGCTGCACATGCACATATTCGTCGTAGATCCTTCATGTATAGACTCTTAGACAGAAACCTCGTCGGCGTGGCCACACCATGAACGTTTTGCCAAACCGACACCATTATCGCAGATCGGAGCCTAGTACAGGTATGTGTGCAAAAGGTTCTATGCCATGTTACCATAGGGCAAACGCGACTTTTTCCGAGTCCATGACACCCGGCGTTCTCATGGTCGCTTACTCGGATTTTGTGTTTTTCAAGTTTTTTCTCTCGCCCTTGACGTCACCTGCGAGCCAGAGGGCAGAAAAAATAAAGAATCCGACGCTGGTGCTGATAGCACCCGCGTAGTATGGCCATGCAGCGCTCAAGAAGCGCGGATACTCGTCATGCCTAGGTGGAACAACAGGTACGGTCGTCGACGTATGCAAGAACGAGTAGCTATGACGAGTGTGAATCAGCGTGTCATTCACAATGAGTACGCTCACCCTTTTCGCCGCCAACCGATGACAAACTTGAAGACGCCGTGTCTGTCTGGAGCACGGAACTGGACCTCGTATTTCCCGGGCTCACCGGCGACGGGGGGTAATGCGGTACGCACGTGCGGGTCGAGCATGGTGAACTCGAGCTGCAAATCCGTCAGACCGTCGTACGGCTTCCAGCTTGAAGTCCGAGGATCGTACGCCGAAATGTAGGCAGTGTAAACCTATAATGCACGACATAACGTCAGCGGTTCGTCCACGTAGCAAAACATCGCCACCATACGATCTGGTCCTTGATAGTGTACATCTCCGGTGGCTCCGTCTCGTTGACGCGGTGATGCGCCGTGTGATCAATGCGCAGGACCATGTTCTCCTGAAAGACCCACGCGGCAACGTCCCTAACAAACTGTGCGTTTCCAGAGGGAATACCATCCGGGAGCGGCTTCCTCGCGTACGCATCGCTAAAGAGGTCGACACTGCCCGCAAAGAGGACGCGCGAGTTTTTGTATGTCTGGAAGCCTGTGACGAGGCCGAGCTGGCTGCCTGCCCAGAGACCCTCCCCTGATTTGTCAGCGGCGTCTACAATCACGGCGGCATCCGAGTCGTCGGTGGAGTCAGCCGCAAAGCTCGTCGCAGGTGCGCGGAGGATGGGGACGAGGTAGGGGTTGTTGCCGAGCGCGTGTGGGGCACCCGAGAACCAGACTGGCGCTGTGCCTGTGGTAAGGATGGGTGACGGTGCCACGTCAACGGGAACGAGCGTCGCAGGTTCCTCGCGTTTAGGATGGTGCGAGACGAGCGGTGTCCCCGGGGGCGGAGGGATGAGGGAGAATTCAGTAGCAAGAGAGGACAACGGTGTTTGTTTTGGAGAGAGCGTGATGAGGAGGTTGGTGTTTTCCGAGAGGAGGCCGACCAAGGATTGTGGTGTGATGTCCGAAGCGTATGCTACAGTACGGGTTAGTCGAGCATGTGAGGGGTGTTGGTTCGTTGGAGACGTACATTTGGTGTCTGGGGTGAAGAGGATGACATGGGCATAGTTGGGCACGTCGTACGCAGCGACGGCTGGACTCGCGTCCTTGGGTGCGCGGAACGTCAGGTCATACCCTCGTTCTGGGAGTACACGTGAGGTGGTGAGAATGCAACAAGAGTGCGTCGCGACTCACTCTCGAGGCCATTAAAGAAGATGGAATAGTTTGCCTTGTCTAGGGATGGGTCGAGGAGGACGAGGACCTTGTCGCCTGAGCTGGACTTTGCGAGGGCAGTTGCCAGGAGGGCGAGGCAAGAAACCAGCGCTGACTTAAGGAAGCGCATGGACGGTGTGGTGTGCTTGGATGAGTGCGGTGCTTTGATACTTCCACGTCGTTGGGCGTTGTTGTGCCTTGTTGTCTAACAGCCTTGGCACGTGACCAACATCATGATACGATACCCGTCGCCCGAGCACAGTCGTAGGTGAGTTCGTATCGAGCACTTGCTAAATAAAAGAAAAAAACGATCGCAGTGCAAAGAACAATCCCCATCGTTGACGGGACGGGAAAAACATACTTATTTCATGTACTACGTTGACTAGGATTGAGTCCCTCAGGCCTCAAGGCCTCACCCCCGAAACACTGCTGGGAAGGAGCACGGCCGGATACCTTGCTAGTAGTAGTTCACACCAATAGACTTACAGTACAGAGCAGCAGAGACCTTCGATGGGGCGCGGGTAGAGGAAAAATACACACACCATGAATCGTCGTGCACCCAGCTCTCCATAGCTGATCGTCATGGCAAAAGAGACCGTATCAGACAACACTCGCCTTTTGGTCTTGCACCGAAACAAGCAGGAGCTCCATAGTCATCTTGAGATGATGATGGATCGAACACAAGGCGAGCCATGCTGTATTTGTGGCGGTGTCGTGCATTCTCACGTGTCACGTGATATGAAAGCATTGGAATGCCAGAGTCCAACTCAACGGATTATTTCACTGGCCAACGCTTCCAAGGGCCACAAGCAAAGGCCAAAAGTCACAAAGGTCGTGGAATGGATGACTCTACTAGCGAGTCGTCATCTCAACTCATCTCCCCCTCCGTCACTTCCGTCCTTGGCGTAAAGGGGGCACTTCGCTTTCGTCGACATGGCGCAAGTCAGAAGGCGCACGTCGTCCTCAGACGCGTAGAGATCGCCGAAGACTCTTCTTACACTCCCGGTAGAGGCCCCGTCGCTTACTTTAGCCTCTTTGCCCAGAAGAGAATCGAGGTCAAGCCTGGCAAGGAAATTCTCCTCGCCGTAGCCTCCGACGACGGCTCTTTCACAGACCAGGCCGTCATCTTCGAAGGTGACCTCTGTGCC
Organism: Boletus subcaerulescens; assembly: GCA_038090555.1. Lineage (NCBI taxonomy): Eukaryota > Fungi > Basidiomycota > Agaricomycetes > Boletales > Boletaceae > Boletus > Boletus subcaerulescens. The sequence goes on along the minus strand of JBBPNA010000298.1, from coordinate 17,591 downwards.
GTCTCCGACTCAAACTCAGACGAAGAGGAAGAGGTCGAAAAACAGATCGCTCATGATGATACCTTTTCTGACCCCCCCATTTCTCACATCATTCCGCCCAAGATGCGGAGAACATGGACAAAGCAACACGACCAGGTGAGCTCGGCCGAAGGTATGTACACTCCCTCTCTCTCGTACAGTCCACCCATACGAGCGTTCGGTATGTCGCTCTTAGATAACTTCTCCCCATCGCCACCTACACATGTCTCAGTCGGCGTACAAGCTCAGCCGACATGGTCTGTGAGTGCTGTACAGGTAGTCCCTCCCGCCGTCCTCGTGCAGGAGACATTGCCTCTTCAGACTCATGAACAACACGGAGAGCCATCCACACCTGTGGAAGAACCTGTACAGTTACCAGAGCCTGACACGTCACAAAAACCGATTCCCCCGCTCGACAATCGTCCAGTAAGTACATTGTATACCACTACGCGACACATTTTCAGCCGTTGTAGATACCGCATGATGATCGCTCGCGGAGTCTGTCCCCAATGAGCATAGGCTCAACCCCCAGCACTCCCCCCGAATCACCTATCCACACGAGCAGACCACTCCCCAACGAGGTCTCTCCCTCGCCCATGCCTACAAAGCCCGCCACTGCTCCACGAGGTAAAGCCTTGCCTATAGCATCTACCACACAACAAGCGCTTGTGGCGAAACCAGAACCACCGTGGATCCATCTCGAGGATGCTGGTAGTAGGACATCCCAGATCAGCCCTATATCCTCTGAAACAGTCGACATGGACCTCCAATCGTCACCGTCGTCACAGTCCTCCGCCTATCCTGATGATATCCCAGGGTTTATCACAGGCGCCGCTTCTCGCGCTCGTCCTCCCTCACCTCTCGTGCTTCCCGTAGCGCCCCCAAAGTCTGGCATGGTTACTCAAACACCAGTACCTCAATCGGCCCAGACCATAGTAGCTTCCCCTGCCTCGACCGTGGTGACAAGCGCGGCACCCTTTACAGCCGAGTCCGTGACTGACAAACTTGAACCCCCTCCTACGGCATCCAAACGCGCACCTATCAAGAACCCATTCGTTTCGGCTGGATTCATTACGGAATTCGTGGGAGAAAAGGACTCACTGACTACGAGAAAAGATTCCACGGATCACTTGCGTACCTCTGATAAGACGGTAAGTTGGGTTGAACAGGCTCCCCTGGAACCACATCAATGATGGTGTCAAATAGCCCAGCCCCATCTTGCGCATCAAGACAGAGCCAACTTCACACGACAGCCTCCCCCCGCCAAAGGCATCTCCCGTTTCGCAACCGTTGAAGCTGAAAGTCCTGGAAAGGGATTTACCTCCACATCTAAGCCAGTCGTCAACCCCATCTCAATACCGTAAACAGCCTGTCATCTTTTCATTACCGGCTAGGTCATCTTACCCCACCTTGCCGTATCCTTGTGCACCAAACCCTAATCCTGTGAAACCTGGCTATCAACCTGTCACGTCTGCCAATGATCCACGGCTGTCATACGCGTCTACTGGTTCACTTTCCAACCCTCTCAATATCCGTCCGTCGAAGAATCCTCCACACCCATCTAACAAATCCAATGCTCGAGGGTCACCGCCAAGGCAAGGGCCCAAAAAGAAGGTGGTGGTTGGGAGTGGCTGGCCGTACAATAGACAGACGAACGGACACGCAACGGCGGGAAGCGCAATAGGCGCCTCACCGCCTGTTTCAAAAAATTCGCTTCCGGTTGTACGACCTCTTACACCAGAAAGCACACGGTCGTCGACAACACCACCCGGTCTTTCTGGCCTTGCACCATATTCATCACCATCTCCGCCTGGGTTCTTGCATAGTTCGTCGGGCCCCAAGCCGACTGCACCCGTGGATCAGGGTAGGTTTGGATTGTTCTCCCAATCTGCGACTTCGACGCCGCAAATCAAGCACGGTGAGTCCCTAGTCCCTTGGTCACTTTATATTTTTATATATCACAAACAGAAATCAACGATTGGGCAAGTCCATCCTTGTCGCAGTCTCCCATTAATATCTCGGGCCCAAATATCCCTATACAGGCACCTCGACCCATCGCTCCCGCATCCGCAGCTTCCACCGTCCTCCAATATACACCTCAATCGCTTGGACAGACAGGGTCGAACAATTCAACGCCATCGCGTGATTCAAAAGGCAAGAAGCGCGCGTTGGCGTCTGACGCTGATGTAGACGCCGAGAATGCTCGTCCACGAAAACGCGCGGCTGCATGGCCATGTCACGAGCCTACTCATTCAGTGCAAGTTCAAAGCGACGATGACCCGGGGATCAGCTACCTATCGTTTAGTTCCGACGGGCAGCGGTTAGCTGTGATATGTAACGACCGCACGATTCGAATATGGAACATGCCAAGTAAAGTGGAGACGGCGCGCCTTGGACAGAATTCACCAGTTATGGCGGTCGCTTGGATGTCGGATGATATGGGTGTTGTGTCATTGGGACAAGATGGGGTCATCAGCAAGTGGACACGTACGGTACGTTTTCACTTTGGAATTATACATGCAAGCGCCTAATCGATGCACTGCCGGAATAGAATCAGAACCATTGGCAGTGGGCAAAGTTGTTGGATGCTGGCAAGGAAGATTCGATTTGTTTTGCATATAGACGTGACAGAATTGCTGTTGCATTCCCGCGGATAGGCGTCAAGGTCTGGATATGGATCAAAGGTAAGCAACTTTTGTGGACACACGGTACCACTGTTGAGCACCAGAGATAGGTACATGGCAACCCCAACGGTCGATTCTACGGCAAAATGTAACTTCTATTCAGTTCGTGGAGGATGGAGAGGCGTTGATTGGTGGTACTAGCGATGGCGTCTTGTATGCAAATGTGCTGTTTCTTTGACTTGGTCTAACGAGGGATGTGTCAAGGTGGTATTGTCAGGTGCCAAATGGGACCCTGCGCGCATACGCCTTCCTCAAGGCCAAAGTGTGAGTTGTTATTACTTCAGGCAATGTAATGTCAGCTGACGGTGACCCGCAGATACCACTTGGATGTCAACTTACCAGGCACCCACGCATTGGTGTCGCAGGCAGGTGGACGGGCTCATTTGGTGGGAATTCAGCAGACGGACCACAAGGGCAAGATTGAGCAAGTGTATTCCACCAATGGAGACTCTTCGGAACAAACGCAGAATGTTGGCGCTGTATTTGCCAGTGGTTGCAAGACGGTCTTGTTTGGGTCGACAGACGGCAACCTGCTGGTATGGGACAAGTCCAAAGGGGAAGTGATTTGCGGGCTGGATCACGGCGAATGTGGGTGCAAGTTCTTCCGCCGCAGCACGTGGGCACGAGCTGACTGTGTGACTGATTTCTAGCCGAACATGTGCAAGCAGTTGCTGTGAGTCCATGAGACTGTCCAACGTTTACCAGGCTGATGTATGCATCCTTGCAGTGTGTCGACCGCGCTTCGCAGGCATGCATTGTGACTGGCACCAAGAGTGGAGTCCTGTCTTGGTGGAAACCTCCTCTAATGGAGTCATGATTTGTACGACAATGATATTTTTCCCGACCTGCTGCAAATCTGAATTCCCAAGCAGAACGTTCGACATGTTTACCAGTTACATAGGATCTTGCATACTGCTAAAGCACCTACAGCACCGTAATGAGGACCTTCTGGGGTGGCGGGGAAGAGGGATTGTATCAGTATTGCACAATCCTTTTCGCTACGTTAGTATGAGCATGCACACTATTAATCTGTACGCGTACTACGAAACTGTTGCGCTCGACTTGATTTGTTTCATTTTCACGAGGAGGTAGTTTGCGTATGTTTGTCCTGCTTAGGGCCGGTTCATGTCCCGAAGCTGAGAACGTTAGGTCGACCTTACGATTTCGTGTTGAGGCCCAGAGTCAATCACCCCACTCGTCGTCGCTAACACCGACTCTGCAATTTTTCCGGCCCTTGTACGTCTCTTTTTTCGTACTTTTCGTCACTGTTGGGCCCGATAGCCTGGCGAACACTCACCGGTTTTCTTCCGAACACCAGAAACCAAGCGTGCTCGCCGCGATTGCGACCTCTTCAAGCCTGACAAGCTCGCGTCTTGCCAACCGATCCTCCTCGTCCGGTGAGTCCATTCAACGGTCCCACGCGCCATCACGCAGAGGGACGTTCTGCTGGCGTCGCACAGCCTCGACAGCATGGTTGTCATGCTGCAGCAGTGCGTCTAGGCAAGCGTCCTAAAACGGGTCTTGTGTGCGTGTACGTCGATGTGGTTCTGACCTGTCACCCATTCAAGCATCGTTCTGATTCTAGTGTGCTGCAACCATCTCGACGATGCAAACCATCAAGTGTGTCGTGGTGGGAGATGGTGCTGTTGGGAAGGTGCGTGACGGCTCGTCCCTCTGCGTTGGTCCGAACACTCGAGTGAACGTGACGGTTTACAGACTTGTCTCTTGATATCGTACACCACCAACAAATTTCCGAGCGAGTATGTTCCGACCGTACGTTGATCTCTTCCCACTCCACATGGCTGTGGGAGATGCAAGCCTATATGCTAGGTCTTTGACAACTACGCCGTGACCGTCATGATTGGTGAAGATCCGTACACGCTCGGACTGTTTGATACTGCCGGTTCGTTGCCTCGTTCGGCTCGTTTTGTTGTTGTCACACGGACGTTTTTCGTTTCGCAGGGCAAGAGGATTACGACCGACTCCGTCCATTATCATACCCGCAAACGGATGTCTTTCTTGTTTGTTTTAGTGTCACCTCTCCTGCGTCGTTTGAAAACGTAAAGGAGAAGTGGTTCCCAGAGGTACACCATCACTGTCCGGGCGTGCCGTGCCTCATTGTCGGCACGCAAATTGATTTGCGGGACGACAGTCAAGTCATTGAGAAACTCGCTAGACAGAAGCAGCGGCCGGTAACGAGTGAGCTTGGAGAACGCCTCGCGAGGGAGCTTGGGGCGGTCAAATATGTAGAGTGCTCGGCTCTGACACAGAAGGGGTTGAAGAATGTGTTTGACGAGGTGCGTCTGAACTTTCCGAACTAGTCGGGGTGTCTGGACCGCATTGATGCTGGGGTCGGCAAACAGGCCATCGTCGCTGCTCTCGAGCCTCCCGTGGTCAAGAAAAGAAATAAATGTGTCATCGTTTAATGTAGCACTGTTCCACGGGAATGTCTCGTTTGATATCTTCCATCTCTTAACGACTCTGTTGACGCTCCTCTTCTGCCTCATATATCCTTGACGTTTCTCTTTAGCTCTTTGGTGTCGTGTTCTTTCCCTCCCACGGTAACGCCTTGCGCTCATGGTCCTGTTTACCCATCCTCGATGTTCTTTCAATCTCGCTTCTCCATTGCCCGAGTCACTTTTTGCCGGAGGGGCATTTAGTCACCCGTCTAGACCGAAACTGCAACCTAATCTTCACGTTTTCTCTACTTTCTCTTCTCGCCCCTCTTTTATCGGTGATAATGATGATGGAGAAAAATAAATGGATGATTCTTGGGCAAGAGGAAGTACAGGGATGGTTTAGATCATATACCACTTTTGCTCGTAATAGGCATCGTGTTCTCTAGTGTAGAGAATGGCACGAGGTACTGGGTGATTCTCCGAGACCGTCGAACGCGCGTCGTGATTCGGCGCAACGTATTCCGGTACACAAGGAGGAGCCAAGACACCGCGGGATTGATTAGAGCGATATCTCCGGAGGCTGCAGGGAAGAAGGCGTTGGCGCGCAAGGAGCAAGGCGAAGGCCAGAAATGAAAGAGAAACGTACCACGCCGCGGGTTTCGAACGCGAGCCAGTCGCCGGTGCCTGTTGGGAAGAGACCCATTGAACGGCATTTCCAGAGGCCGACGAAAAGGGTGAGGATGTTGCAGATCACGTAGGTGAGTTTTTGGAGCAAGAGGGCGGATGACGGTGACGGTGACGGTGTGGGTGTGGGTGATGTGGAGGTGGGTGAAAAGGGGGCAAAGGCTGCTTGTCAAGTGATCAGTCGTTCACGTTCCCTCGTCCATCATAGACACCCACCAGCATTCATCCCCGCGATATTCTTAATTGGCGTGAGGAGCAACATGAGCACGATGCCCATGCTAAATATCTGAACGCCCCCGCCGGACATGTAGAGCATGAAGGCTTGCATGGGGAGGGATTTGGCGGGGGCGATGGCAAGGTCCCATGCGCGTTTTTCTTTGAGGACGGCGTAGGAGGCGGTGGCAGCGGCTGCTGCTTTGGCGGGGGTTCTTGTCTAGTGTGAGGTGGGGGGGTGAGATTCAGATTCAGATGAGCCGGCGCTCGGGGATGCAAAGACGTACGTGGGTGGTATGGAGGTTGGAAAAGTCGGGGGGTGGGGCGAGGTTTTTCCATCTGTAGTGGGTGTTGGCGTGAGCCGGGTGAATGTACTAGGATACAGCACGGAGACGGACTTTGGGTGTTCTATCGATGCATAGTCGAGCGTGAACGACATGGTCGACGTGGCACGTCGGTGTGGTTGGTGCAGAGCGTCGGGTGTTTTTCCTCACGCTTCCAATCTGACGCTTCGGATTGTCTAGCAGTCAGCGCATTGGCAGCCTGCACACTTACCCTCGCCCCCTCGTATCACCTGCTCCTTTGACCGCACCACGGCCGCTAGGATTGCATTTATCTAAACTCAACTCAAGCGCGACCCGATCGACCAGAGACCTTTTCGTCGTATCGTCTCCACCCACCCCGTTCATTCTGATTCGACGGCCATGTCTGGCCTGTCGGGGCGTTCGACTACATATGTAGGTCCAAACTGAGGTACAGGTACACTGAGACCTCGCGCAGACATGCGATGGCGTGTCATCATTCCCTTGGTTCACATGCGGTGACGGGCTTTGCTGGCAATCAATTTGCAGTGAGCATGAGTCTGTATGAGCACGCAGTCGACGGCAACCTTTTGGTGACTGTCATCTAATCGGGTACAAGACAATCCAGCATACCATCCCAAACTCCGAGTCCCCTACTATTTCGCTTCCGGATGGGCCGATGGTCAAATTCATGTCCACTTTTATCATAACCAGGCCCAGCCGTGTCCAGAACTTGTCATCATTCCGAGGGTACGCGTGCCTCTTGGTTGCCATTGCCTTGTTACGCATGGAGTAGACCTATGGGTTGACCACCTCGCCAAGGAGTTCCTTTGTGGAGCTGACGCCGCACATCAGAAATTTCATTTCCGTGATGGAAATCCCGCACACTCGGTCATGGAAATCTGCCATGGTTAGTTCTGTATAGGCTGATTCAGGACTTTGCCCACGTTGTACGGTGATTGCGCCGCTACTCATGTTCCATGCATCCTCCGGGATGCTCTTCTTGCCTTCTGTCGCCCACTATGGGCTCCCTCGCACATCCGTGCCCACTTCAGTCACTGAAACTTTTCTCAAGGGAATGGTATTGTTCTTCTAGATTTCAAGGACGATTTTAAAAGCTTGCTCGAGGCGTGCTCTTAGGTCATCACTCCTGACAGAACAGGTAGGCTCCCTTCTCAAAGCCCACCCCGGGGACTTTGCGAGAGGCGTCATTGTCTCCGATCAGTAAGTTGGTGAGAAGTTGGCTGAATCCAATGATCCTCGGGTGCCAACACCTGTTGCATACTTACTACCACGTAAGCCCGTAATCAAGGTGAACCATTTACCAACCATAGCGTATTCTGATTCTCTGGATAATTCAAGAAAAAGCTTTCACCTTTCCTTGATGACTGTGGCACGGGTGAGCACATCTGGGAGTAGCTCAAAACTGCACAGACTGGTTCGGGAGATACAGATAACCTTGATAGTGCTGTCAGCTACTCATAATAGTCATATTGGCGTCGTATGGCAAGATCCTTGCTGGCCACGTGATCTTAGACTATCATAAAAACGTTGAAACTAAGCGCGTCTCCAAACCCCTAACTTCACCATGAGTCTTCACAGTGAGTCCTTCGTTTTCCTCTTCGTCTATCCCATACTGACCATTTGAAGCTTTGCCATTCACTGAGGTTGAACTGAACAAAGCCGGTCTCCTAGGCGATGGCGAGTCCCTTAGTCTTTTTGCACGTCAATGGCATGCCTTTCAGCGCCGTTGGCGCTAGTTAGTCGTCTCGAGAGGGGCCGAGAGGGGAAACTCGCTCGTCCTTCACCTCCCTATCATCTCACTGCAGTAATCTATGCCATGCTTACCATCTCCCTTACAGGCGTATCTGAACTCACGGCCCAAGTGGTCAAGACCATGACGGAGCACCCGGAGCTGCTGAGCGAGTCTTTTAACTTCTTTCCGCGTCTATACCACACTTACCACCTTCCTTCCAGAGCTCTCCCTGTTCGCTCTGGAGTGCATCAATCTCATGAGTCAGCAACGCAAGAGCACCAGCTCGCCCCGCTTGCCCGGCTCCCCGGCCGTAAGCGACCTGTCTATGTCATCCCGTCTCTCCGCCCTTACCTTCGCCAGCGATGCCACTGCTGTCTCTGAGCACGGGCCCGACGTGTACGAGAGGACCTCCTATCATAACGGCATCACTGCGGACGACGACCACCCGGATCTCGTTTACCGCTCGGACTACTTCACTACGCTCTTCCCCAGGCCCATCGGCAGACACACCCATTTCCCCGTCAAGTCGCTCCGCGGAGTCTTCAACACCCCACTGAATGGTGTCTGGGACACTGTTGGTCCCCAAATCCGTGACCTGATCAAGGCCCACGAGATCCACTGGTCGTCCATCGACCCTGCCCGCTTCTTCACTCACGGACCGCCGGGGGAGGAGGCGAAGGGGAGTCTCGGCCCTGTCGTCATTTGGGTCGGCGTCCTTCCCGGTTCTACCTCCCCCGATACCGCCCACGATGTCTCCTAAAAAATCCTTGCGCTCCTGGTGAAGAACGGAGTCGATAGTGCTGTTGTCGAATGGCGCGAGGCGGTCCCGCAGAGGCTGGCAGGTCCCCCCCTTATGCGCCACGTCGGTAGCAGCAACGCCACTCATCATGTCCGTCGCTTCCTCACTGCTCTTCTCGGCGTTCCCCTTGCGACCGATGAAATGGAGGAGGAGGATTCCCAGGGCAGTCTTACGCTCTGGTTCCATGAGAACAAAGACAAGGACGGCAACCCCAGCAACAAGGTTTACGGGGTCAGTAATTGCCATGTCTTGCGCAAGAACACCACCATCGATTACGAGCACAAAGGCGGCGTACGCAAGGACTACGTTCGAGTTTGCGGGGAGCGTCGATTCAAGCGCGGCGTCGACGAGATCACGAATGCCATTGCTGATCACGGCATTCTCGCCGATCTTTGGGCCCGAGAGATCGTCAAGCTGCAGGAGAAGGGGGGGCAGGACCCGGAGGACGCGAGAGAGACTCGGCGGATTCGAAGTAAATTGGAGGACGAGAAAGAAGATATTGCCGATCTTGAGGCCTTTTACGATCAAGTCATGAAAGAATGGTCTAACATCAAACTCCACCGCAACATCGGGTATGTCCAATATGCTAAAGCCATCACGGTCGACGAAGGTGGCACCCCATACACTTCGGACTGGGCTACGCTCTTGGCTGCTGAGGCGAAGGTAAAGGACCAATTCGAGGGCAACGTCGTTGATCTCGGTGCGATTCGACTTACCTCTCTCGCATTTACCTTGTCGAACGAAAACAACTTTATTCAGGGTCAAAGTATTTACCTCAAGACCTAACGTATATGTTCTATCCTCTCGGTAGTGGTCAGACTACGTTCAAGTTTCCCGTGGGGAGGAAGCTCTATATCGAGGGCTGCACCACGAAGGAGGACCTCGCCAACCCTGCCGAATTCGACAGCGAAGGCCAGCCCTGCCTTATAGTCGGCAAAGACGGCAACACTACCGACCTCACCGTCGGACGTTACGCCGGCCTAGAGTCGTTTACTCGGAACGAAGTCGGCATCGAGTCCGTCGAGCTCGGTATCTACAACTCGGGTGTCAAGGGTGCCGAAGTCTTCTCTGCTAAAGGAGACTCGGGCTCCCTCGTCTGGCACACAAAGAACGGTAAAGCTCGCATCGTAGGCCAACTCCACTCTGGACAACACAAAGGCGGCTCGACGAGCAACCATGTTACCTACTGCACCCCTGGGTGGTACCTCTTGATGCAGATCAAGAAGAAATTCAAGTACGCCGACTTCTACCGTACCACCTGGTAGGCTTGAGGGCAACATTGGCTGCTATAAAGGTTCGTTTCTTTCTTCCGCTTCATGCTTTAGTACACATAGCTGACGAACTTCGAAGCCTGTGCATTGGCGAGCCGTTCCACATCGTCTTCTCCTGCAACCACTTCGCCTCCACTATCCCCACTCTCTTTACTTCTCGTTTGTCTACTTCCCCCATCCCATCTCCCTGACTGCGTTTCTTCCCCATTTCCAACTGTCCTTACTCTCGTTTCTTGACTCCCGGTTACGTTCTCGCTGTCGATAGTGCATGCGCGTGTCTTGCTCGTTGGATCGCCGTTCAAGTTCGTTTCTTTCTTCCGTCTCATCTTTTCGCCATGATCACTGACGACGTCAAACCCCAGGCCTTGGCGAACCTTTCACGCTTTGTCTCGATTCTCTCTGCTCGCTATTTATCGATTGCCGATGTCCCTGATCGTCGGATGGGCTGCAAAGCTTTCTTTGGATGCAGTGGACCAAGGACCATGAACTAGGAGAAGTTATAACGCTCAACTTCGTGGTTCATAACGTTCATAATCAGGCCATCTCTGCTCAGCAAGGGAATGCTGCAGCATTGTGGTCAGTTACGTCTGTACCAGTGAAGTGGAGATCGTGATGGAGACTAGTGATTGAGATGCAGAAGGGACAGCATATTCATATTCTACTGTTACGTTTACGTATACGTACAAGGAAAGATACAATTATGTCGTGCCGTGAGTGCGTCAAGTCTGAGTTAACAACGAATTTCAAGGAGATTCATTTCGGTGATAGGGACGGAATTGAACAACAAGAACGTGATTCACGAGTACCTGGCGCGCTTCGCAGGAGGAAGCTGAGGCCCTTCAGGAGTCTCCGATCTCGCAAGACGACTGTGCAATATAGACGTCACCTTGCTTCGGACAGCCGTAGGCGCCAGTGCTACTTGAAAAAGGGTCCTCGAGTGGCGGGCTATCCAGCACGGAAACGTGTCCCCTGATGATTGCAACATGGAGTGGTGTATAGCCAACTTCATTGGGGGTCACAATGTAGAAGCGACGAGAGCATCAATGACCGCCATCGCCTGCGTAGTACCTTGTACGTCGTCGTCTGGCGAAGTTTTCCCATTGGGTGTATCTTTGGCAGACCGCAAAAGGAGAGAGGGTCAATGTAAACGCGTCAGAGGCTCGATCCCGCTTACATGTGGGACACTTGTCGGACCACGACAAGTATATGGTGAAAACGCACAATAACTTGAAAGAATCTCGTTGCGGATACTTTTTGGACTGCCGGGCGCTTAACCGCTCGCACAGCGGGAAACAGTTGCCGCAAACAGACAAGTAGCTGTGCGATATTTATCGATCTGAGAATGCAAGGAACCAACGGCTTGTCCCGGAAGTGGCTCTCACTATTACTCTACGATAGCTGCGTTGGAACTAGTGACTTCAAGTCAGCAATGACTGGTGCGTACTGGTACAAATGGAGCTGCATTGACGCTAATAGTTGGACAAGGACGTTCCCCGAGCATCGAAATCAACATAGATATCAAGGGATTGAAGGCGGTGACGTTTTCGGTGAATGGCGAATATCTCGTGAGCGGTGGCAGCGATGGTGTTCAAGTCTGGCGAGTGCAAGACGGCAAGAAAATGGCGACCATGCAGGTATTCAATGTTAAGTGTGTCGCTGTGTCCAAAGATGGAAGATGGATCGCAGCGGGGACAGTCTACGGCAAGGTGTTTCTATGGGATGCGGAGACATACAAACGAATCTGGAAGTACAATTCCACCGGCGTCATCGCACTCGATTTCTCGCCAGACTCGACTCGACTCATCAATGTCTCGTGGGGCACTGCCATCTTAGATGTGGTGACTGGCAAACCAGTACAATCACTAAGCCATGACTGGTGCATTGCAGCGAAATACTCGCCAGACGGCGCTCGAATCGCGACAGCCACCCTTCATTCCGTTCAAGTCTGGGACAGCAGCGACGGTCATTTGCTCTTCGACATATCATTGGACTACACCAAATCTCTCCTCTGGTTCGAAAACCACTTATTTGTCGTATCCGGCGACGAAATCAAGAGATTTGAAGCCTCCACCGGGACAGAAGTTTCGCGATGGACAGTTCCCCGTGACGGCCCATTCCCGTGCATTGTCCTACCGCGGCATGGAGAATTCATCGCCTACTCTTCGGGCAACACTGTCACATGTTGGGACACGTCGACCCACACCCAACTCAGTCGTACCCAACAACCTGAGGACATAATTTCCCTCGCATTGTCTCCGGACGACCGGTTGCTCGCAATTGGACTCCCTGGAAAAATCACGGTCCACGATCTCACATACGGCTTGCCTTTATCAGAGTATCGCGTAAGTACCGTGTTTCGCTGATATCTACTAAGCTATCTTGTCTTTGTCTTCGCTCAACGTTGAAATTGATTACTTTGTCTCTCAGTCACCATTCATTCATATCACCGACGCTGCCCTCCGCGCGTGGGAACAGAACCGCCTCGTAGACGTCGAAGCATCAATGACGGAAACCACTCGGGATAAACGTCATCTTGCACTCGCCACCAGAGCACTCGTACGATCGCAGTTACAACATTGGGACCTGGCGATTGAAGATGCCGAAAAGGTGCGCTAGTCATACTCCCGATGCTCGCTCTAAAATCACCCCAAGTCCATTGGGATTGAACCCTCTGTCACTGGTTACATCGCAATGAGTGTCGCACTCATCGGAAATGGACAAAATGAGCAAGGTTGCCGCGTGTTCGACTTGGCCTTCAGGCACTGCGATTCGACCCACATGGATACTCTCCTTTTGATCAAGGTGTGTATTTTCATTGATCGGACTTTCATCTTTCAGCTCTTTGCCTTATTCAGGCCGTCGTGCTGTTCATGTCTGGAAAGCATAACGAGGCAGTGTCGCGCGTTGGCGACCTCATCCCTATAATAAAGTTCAACACTGTATACTACATGGTCCAGGCAAGCATACAATACGTTGACGCAATTATCGCCCCTGACTTCTCTGGCAGGCAATAATGCACCTCCAAATTGGAAACTCACACATGGAGAGCGGTGACTACGAGAGTGCAATACGTTCCTTCGAGCTTGCTCGATCCCAAATGCGATATCGCGTGAGACTTTCATTCTTTATCGTCTCACTAGTAAGTCCTTGTCGATAATCCGGTGGCTTGTGGGCAATGGTCAACATCTTTGGCAGATATCTGGTTGGAGGTTTGATGATCTTGGCATCAAAATTCGACAGCGTCTTTGTGAAGCTTTGTATGCAGCAGGTCGTACTATGGATGCAGGCAAATCTCTTCTCGAGCTGGTAGATACCTTTGGTGATGACGTCTGTATGAGTGGGTCCATGGCCGAGTGGATCTCTGGTGAGCTCGTACTTGCCAGTTTGTTTTATCTACTTATCATTTTCTTCTTGTCAGGTTTCTCGCACAAGTGTCTCTCTAATCCCGAAATCAATGGCGCTACTTCGAAGACAATATCCAACAATAACGTGTCGATGCGTCGCGCGACCCTCGATCCACAGATCCACACACCCCTTCTGAGGGTGTGGGTAAAGGCAACATTGGTGAATCGCTCCTGGAAAGATGCATCGGCTATTGCTTCCAGCGTAAGTATCTCCATCTTAACCTGATATGCATCTTGGTTCGACGTCCTCCATTAGGTGTTCGTTGAGCTGAGATTCATTGCCTACCGTGTCATCTGCGAATGTCTCGAAACAACCGACCGCGTAACAGATGTTAGCGAGTGTCTCCACCAAATGGTGGACGAAATGGTAGGGAAGGCAAACACATATGTTGAAGAGGCAGAATGGGTTCTTGGTAGGCTGACTCGCATATTGTACGAGCGCACGTCGAACTTGAAACATTGTCCAGGGAAGCTAGAAAGGCTCGGAGATAGCGCAATGGATGCAGGACGACACAGTGATGCCGTTTCCCATTACTCGGCTGCACTGGCCCTCCATCCGGCACTGTCCACAAGTCTCTTCGTCAAGCGAAGCGAGGCATACGTGGAAGGTGGTTTGGGACAATCAGCGTTGAATGACGCAAACAAGGTTTGTCGCCTCTGCCATGCAAACTAGCCGTCGTCGATATATCATAAACAGGTGATCGAGCTTGATCCATCCTCCCCATGGGGTTACAAGAGAAAGCATGCAGCGTTGCACAAGGCAGGAGACTATGGGAATGCAATCAATGCATTCGAGACAATGCTATCAAAGATCTTGCAGTCATCTGATCCGGAGATCCGCGGTGAGGGTTTCGACATCATGCTAGCGTTCACCTGTTGATCTTCCCTCCCAGGGCAACAGCATTTGTACATAAGTCCGGGAGATGCGAGAATGGCGATCCGCCACGCTGTTCAGGATGCCATTCGTGACTCTCCACGGGTACTCATTAACACTATCTCTGGACACCTTGTGGACAAATCGGAACAAGTCTCCGCATCCGAGCCGCTCCCGGTATTCAACAAGTTGATCTCTTCCATGACGACCAACATCGACCGTGCCCGCATCCAGCAGGACGTGACAGAGTACTATCGTTATGCCATGTTCTCGCACAAGTGGGACGACAATGAAACCTTGTTCGAGAAAGTCAAGGACATCGCCGTATATGATCTCGAGGCGTCCCCCACCAACAACAAGCTTCAAACGTTTTGCAAGATTGTGCGGGATGCCGGGTTGCAATGGGCGTGGAGCGATACATGTTGCATCAATAAAGCAAATCACTTCGTGCTGCAAGAAGCGCTGGTTTCGATGTTCAAGTGGTACCAGGGTGCCGCTCAGACGCTCGTTTTACTCCGTGGTGTTCGCTCTCCGTCACGGCGCGGTGATCTCGTGAAGAGCATCTGGAACTCCCGTGTGTGGACGTTTCAGGAATACCATGCGTCGAAGGTGGTCCGGTTCTACAACGAAGACTGGACGCTCTACATGAATCTCGACATTCCCAACCACAAGGAGTCACCCGAAATTATCTCAGAGATGGAGGAGGCAACGGGCATCTCGGCGCAAGCATTGATGGCACTCCAGCCTGGACTAGACGATATACGGGAGAAGTTATGTCTAGCATCAAGACGAGAGACGACGCTCTTGGAGGATGAGGCATATTCACTGCTTGGGATATTTTCCCTCTCCTTGCCGGTGGTGTATGGTGAGGGAGACCAAGCACTTGGACGACTGTTGTCGCAGCTTGTGACGAGTTCGGGAGACACGAGCATTCTCGCATGGACTGGGAAATCAGGAGGCTTTAATAGCTGCCTCCCATCCCGCATCAGTGTGTTCAGCCAGCCGCTGACCTCCCACATCCCGCGAACTGTCATGGAGACAGAAATGGAGACCATCACTACGAGATTGCGCAACGCATCGCTCAGTCTCAACTCGATCACAGAACTATATGACCGACTTGATCAGCTCCGTGTCCCGTCTTTTCTGGGAAAACGGATGATGCTCCCATGCATTACTTTCGAACTCGGGCCATTGTTGATTTCTTCGAATAGGTCGGAACGAGTGTTCCGTGCAAAGACGGCTGCACTTGGGACAGTGGGGATCAGGACGGAGGAAGATCTCTCTCGACTCAAATCTTTGTACCTCGTTCACCCATGGCTTGATTTTCTCCTCGACCGACAGTCTGTGGGAAGTATATTGGAGACATTACCCGAGGACAGCATAGATGACCAATCTTCTACAATGGGTGAACTGCCTTCACTCCCAGGTCCTTCCAGTACCACCTTGGCAGCCCCGCGTTCACTCACGGCGCAGCTCGCCTCCCGTATGGGGCTGACGTCGTTTGGTATATTGACTGCCACACACTCTCCACATGGAGATGGCGCATCTCTTCGGCCACCCTTGTCTCTATCACAGACAGACAAGCAGACGCTCGCGCTCCGTATGCTTGCTCGACTGAGTCAACCATTTAGCGCGTTATTGCTCACACCAAGCCGCAGCGTCGCAGCATACAGGAGAGTCGCTACTGAGAGGGCGATCACCGTCCAGGTGGAGGAGATCACGCCGGCGGTGTTGAACAAGCTGATAGAGGATGTATCTGTACTGCATGTGCTTTGAGGACGACCATTCACGATGCTCGTGTGCGTTAGAAGCGCATTCATTCCCATTCGAGTGTCTCGGGAGATGGAGTGAACTCGATACAGTCTTGTTGATATTCTTGTTTACGTCGAGTAGTAGGTATTATAAGAACATATCAAGTTGTACTCGTCAAACATATCAGCCAGGAACTACCAGCATAGTATAATGTCCATCGCCGTAATACCGATATCACGGAGTACCTGCAGCTTGACCTAGTTGGGCAAGGCACCCAGGCAGTTTCCTAGCTATGCCTGCACCAGCCTAACAAACACACGACAGAGGCTCGACCGCCTGCATATGGGATACCTGTCGGTCGGGTGTGCGGTGCTCGTTGGGCACATTTTCATCAACGCGCGATCATCAAAGGATTGTTTGACACTCCGTATGATTTAAGAACACCTAGCGCGCGCTGCATCGTCCTTATTACTGCCAAACTCAAGCGTCCGCGCCAATATTCATTCCCACCGAGTCGACCGGTGGTTCTGACAGACCTCCGAGCAAGCTATGCAGCCGCGTGTGCTCCGTTTGACTCATGCGTCGAGCGGATGGGTCGGTCGAGCTTCATCATGTCGACGGGGATTTGAATGAGGTCAACCCCCGTGGCCCGACAACGGATCCGAATCGATCTGATCGACATCCGGCGCTGCCCAGTCGATGGGTGCTTGATACGCCTCAATGTTGATGCCTGGATAGACGACCTTGGGTGTCGACGTGATGGAATTTGCCGTGCCAATGGCGCGGGAAGGGCGGGATGATGTGGTGATGATAGGGAAGGTGCCTGTTGGAAGAGGAAATGGAGGTCAAGAGGGCGAGGATGCGGGCGGGCGGTTATCATCTCGGGTTTCGTCGAAACAGTGGTTCGGGTCGTGGTGTGAGGTGTAGATGTCGACGGTGTGACCGAGTGCTTGTAGGCCGAGCGTTGCGTCGACGACGCACCGCCTGAGGAATGGTTGGGTTCATCCGTGTGAGAGGTGGGTCAACACACCTATTCCCAGGTCTGGGTGGACGAACGCAATACGCAGCTTTGGCGGGGTCATTCCGAGCACTTTGAGACGGTCGGCCTATGCACACGACGTCTGGAGTCACTGAGTGAAGTGAGGGGAGACACAAAGGGGCCGACAATGTCCGCCGCTAAAACTCGTCTCTCTTTGTCCTCATACGCGGCTCAAGTATATCCACCCTTAGCACACTCTACAAACTTTTCAGCGCCTGCACGATCTCGTCCTTCTGCGCCCCGTCGTTCGCACGAGGCACCGTAAATACAAGCACGTCCGACAACTCGCCGGCTGGCTTTGTATATTGGAGTTGGTGGAGAGCTGGATGGGCGCTTGCGAGGTTGGATGGGTTGGAGAGGAATGGTGATGCGGTCGCAAACGTGACTGCGAGGTTC